>FIZU01008664.1:0-12328 GCA_900064475.1 Pseudococcus longispinus
GTAAAATATTTCGAATGTGAAACTTTTTTGAATACTCTTTTTCTATTATTTCATTTGTTTTATCGTGTATGAAACTTATTACGAATATTTCGTTTAAAATGAAACTCCTAGCAAAAAAGGAGTACTTCAATCACATTTTAAGATCTGTATTAGGCCCTTATGCTAGGATTTTTTTAGTCAGGACAAATGGACAGGGCACCCAGGCCAAGGTTAAAGAAATTGAGTGAAATTGTTTCCATTTTCCAATACCACTACTAGAAAATGAAAAATAGCTGTTCAAGCAGAAAAAAATGAAAAAGGGCATGACTTCGGAAGGGACTTTCAGAAATATAGGAAAAGAAGAAAGTTCTTTGTTATATTAAGGAAAGCGAGGTCGAAATTCAAAAAAAATCGTTCGAAGAGCAAAAATTGATCATTTTTGGGCATTCGATAATACCAAAGAATTATGAATGAACAACAAAAAAAAAATTACCGGGATTTAAAAATATGCCGAAAAGCAGAGATGGGCAGATCGTGGAAAAAAATCAGATTAAGATCGCGATCTTTGATCTTATCTTGTTCAAAATTTTTTGATCTGATCTTGTCGAAAATTTGGTGATCTGATCTTTATCTGATCTAACTTTTTTTTCATGATCTGCCCATGTTTGCTGAAAAGAGGGGAAATTCGCTAATTTTTTCCCACCTGGGCAAAGGGTTATGACAATCAGGGCATTGCCCTGATTTGCCCAGGTGTTAGCTATCGGCCATTAAAATTTTTATTGAAATCTCAATTTCAATAATTTTTCAAAATTTTCAACAAGAAGTCGTAAACATATCTACATTTGGTTGAGGGGAGAAGCAGAGGGCTAAATATTGAAAATTTCCCAAAGATGAAATTTTTATGATTTTTCTAACTCAAAATGCCATTTTTCCCAACTGAAAGTGCAATTTTTTGACATTTTCACACTCTAATAGTAATTTTTTTCAAATTTTGTGGAAAGGTCACAATTTTGGCAATTTTTTAGATTCATATGCAAATTTCATTCATTAATTTTTCATAAGTTGAGATATTTTTCAACGTTCTTATTCGAAATCTCTCAATTGGCTTTTTATTGAAATATCCGATTTTTATACACTTTTTTATGTTTTAAATAATTTTATCATTAAAATTCAACCGACTTTTTAATCACTCTTCAACGTTTCATGTTTTTTATTCAGTCATCAGATTTTGAGTATTTTTCAAAATTTTTCTTCATAATTTATTAAAATTGATAAATTTTGTTAGGTTAAAAAAAAAAATCATCATAATATCCATGTTTTAAAAATAGACTTAAAAGTGATTGAAGTTATTGATGTTTCATTTGTCATTGTCGTATAAATTTTTCACTCTGACTGTTGTTTTAACATCTCAGCTACAAAACTAGTTTAGGAGAGAAAATATGAATTTGGTAGAGAAGTGAGCAGTGAAAAAACTCTCGAATTTCGAAAAATACTGAAAATCAAATAACTGAATAAAAAACATAAAACGTCGAAGAATGATCAAAAAATCAATTAAATTTCGAAATACTAGATACCATACTTCAACAAATGATAAAATTATTTAAACCATAAAAAATCTATCAAAATCTGATATTTCAATAAAAAATCAATGTAGGAATTTCCAATTACGTTTCTACACGCAGAAAATCTCCCATTTCGACATACCTCTATCTATTTATTTCATTACCAGCATCGAATTTACCATCTGTACGCCTGTGCCTACACAGGGCACAGTTTAAAACACACGAAAAAAAAACCATAACAGGAGCTAAACCGGTTATAGTATTTGAATTCTTGGTATCAATTATCCTTGGAAGATACACGTACAAGATCGAGGTATCATTCAGAGCATTTGAATCGGCATCGGTAGCCTCAGACGGCCAGATGCCACGAGAGTAAAACTGGAATGAAATTGTTGTACGAGTATCATATCATGCCAATGAAATCATTTTACGTAAATTTCACTCGTGTACTCGCTGGTACGTACATTCTTTAATCCAGAGACATTTTTTTCGCCATTTTTTTTCACCGTCAGTAAAACCGGATACTTACTCGAGTTATCGCGAATGACCTACTGTGTAACGATAATTTATTCTTTTGGTATATAGACAACTACAAGACAGGGAAAGGTTCGAGGGGTGAATTGTATCGTTTTCTAGATGTTTCGTAACAATCTAAAAGACCCTTTTTCAAAAACCAACGTAGGTAATACCTACGCCTAGTTACCTATTGATAAATATTCACCCACTTTTCTTTCGTAGGTATATAGCCATGTCCGAAAATCTTTAAAAATATTATCAAGATTGTACGTTTGCTACGATGTACAATTATAATCGCATTTCTCACATAGTGTGGGAAAACATGACAGACATCCTCATTCCAATCTGCTGATTGTTGATATTTTTAAAAAACGTGGATGGGAAAATTTTCGAATTCTATTTTCGAATCGTATTGTACTCGTATGTTTGTATCATTTAGGTATAATTTGATGCAAAATTAGAGCGATTGAGGTTAAGAACACGAGTATCATGTGTGTAATATCGGAGTGTATTTTCAACAGCGAAAAACCTACGTGTAGGTCTAGGTACCTTGATAATGACACCTTAACCACATCCTTTCTTTTCGAACTCGTTAACTGGTGCGTTGTGGTGTCGATTAGTTCCTTTTCCTCGAGTTTAACAGTATTAAATTTTATAATTTGTGTTTCAAGTGTTTCGGAATTGTTTATCAATTTTTTTTCTGCCGATAATACGAAGGTAGATGAACAGGAAATAGGTTCGTTAGAAATGTTGGAGTGGTGCTCTCACAAAGTTATTATATTTTTCAATCGAATGAAATGAACACCGTATGTTTGAAATTACTATCGTGATAACATCATAAGGAGAGTCTGCTTATTGAAATTTTACTTGGAAATTAATTGGTTTGTTTCCTTTTCAACTTGAAAGTACATATACGTAAACAAATTAGATGAATAAAACATGGCTGAAGGAATTGTAATCAATGGAATAAAGTACCTATGTAAAGATTTCGGAGAAAATGAAAAAAAAATTCGTATAGAAATTTCTTTTGAGGTCACGAATTCACCCCCCCCCCCCCCCCAATACTTTCCTGCTTCCACAGAAATATTCATTCGCGGATGAAAAATGAAAGGAATCAAAAAAGAAAAAAATTTTTATCAATAATTTTTTTTAAATAGTAAAATTGGAAAAGTTTCTCTTCTCCTCTTGTCTCGTCTGTACAACAAAACAATTTTTCTCAAATAAGCAAATCTCAATTCAACATTGACATTTTTTTCGGTCTTTTAATCGACTTCGATCTCAACAGTCAATATTGGTTTCGAAAAAATTAGTATTTACAATTGAAGTAGAATTTCATGAAAAAATTCAGATGACCTCATATGGAAATTTTTCTCTCGAAAAGTGGCAAAGAAGAGGGTGCTATAGAATGAGAATTCCTGATTTTTTTTTTTAAATTTTCAGCTCGGAATGCAATACAGTAAATTATTCTACAAAAAATCATCTACTTTTGGTTTTAGATAAAAAATCTTTATTTTTCCATTTTCTTTAGCTTGAGCCATAATTTTCCGAATTTGAATGAAATTTTTCTTCAAAAATTGAATAAGTATTTTTTCCCCTTTATTTATTCTTCGTTCATTTTTCGAATTATTTTCAGAATTTATTTTTGAATTTCATGATTTTATATTCAGGATGTCCCAACTTTAATTTTAAAAGTTCATCGAAAATAACAAAAATCTTCATTATCCACTTACTTATAATTTTTTTTTCAAAATAAAAGATATTTCAATGATTAAAAATGGTAAATTGAGAATTATTCGTTTTTTTTTGGTGAAAATTTTTGCTGATTTTTAGAGCTCAGCTGAAGGCATATGGGTGTGAATTTTCTCAATGTGTTTAAATGGTTCAACCTAGAAATCAAAGGAACCACACAAATATTAAAATTCTAACTTGATCAAAAATTATTCTAAATTCGCTGATGCTTCATAATTTTTGGAGCCCAAGAGAGCATTTCGCATCTCTGAGTTTTTCCAAGTCTAATAAGTCAAAAAAGTTAATGTGCTCGTCTTATAAAATTTTCCAACTCCAAAAACTCACTTCGGGTAGCAAAATTTCATAACAAATTTTTGTGACATTTTTTCGTGATGCCCAAATTTTTATAATACCCCCCCCCCCCCCCCCCCCCCCCCCCCCCGAACTTTTTTCGTGGTGCCCAAATTTTTTAAAAACCCCCCCCCCCCCCTCCGCCCCCCAAATCAAAGACATATTCATGTCAAAATGTATAACTTGGATTTAATTATTCTTAACATTTTGAGGTTCCTTCAATTTTCAGACTACAAGTGGACCATATGAAATCAAACAATTTTATTTGTCTTTCTGAGGTCTACACGTTTTACGTGGATGATGAAAAAAAAATTCATCAAAAGTAAACAAAAAATTTGCGTATTTCATCATTTCCAATTTCTTTGATAAAAAACACATAATTTTCCCTTCTCAGAAAATATTTTTCTTCACTTTCGCTGAACAAAGTATCATCACTCTCTTCACATAGCAATTTGTTTTTCGTTCATTTGAATCCTTCACGACCGATTTGTTTTTATTCATTTGAATTGTTCTCAATCAATTCGTCTTTCGTTCATTTTAATCGTTCGTGAATGAATTTGTCATCTTCTCTTTTGAATCGTTCACGAACGATTTCTTTTTCGTTCATTCGAATCGTTCGCGAACGATTTATTTTTCGTTCATTCGAATCGTTCGCGAACGATTTATTTTTCGTTCATTCGAATCGTTCGCGAACGATTCATTTTTCGTTCATTCGAATCGTTCGCGAACGATTTATTTTTCGTTCATTTGAATCGTTCACGAATCATGATCGATTTGTCTTTCATTCATTTGAATCGTTCGCGAACTAATTAGTTATTTTCTATTTTGAGTCGTTCACAAGCGATTTGCCTTTGTTCATTTGAATCTTTCATGATCGAAATCGTCATTTCCCGTTTTGAATCGTTCAGGAACAATTTGTCTTTCGGTCATTTGAATCGTTCACGAACGATTTGTTTTTCACTTTTCATCATTTTTTCTCCACTTTGATGTCACTTTTTTCAGCTCGGAATGCATTATGAGAAACTTTTAATTTTTTTCCTCTTTTTCACGAATTGAGTATTTTTGATTTTGAAAAATTTTACATGAAATAAGTTGGAAAAAATGTTCTCGATTTTGCTGAAATTGCAATATTTGATGGATATCGATTTGAAACTAGTTCAGACATGATTTTTAGACCACCAGCTCATCTCGGAGGAGGTTGTAAGTTCCCAAAATGGCATCATTCGGGTATTTTAAAAGAAAATTGGAAGAAAGGGAAAAAATGAACGAATTTTATTTAATTGCAGGTTTATGGTGGATTTTAGTGTCATTGATGATATATTGCAAGAAAGAAATTTTCGACCAGAAATGACCTAGTTATCTAAGGGAGGAAACCGGGCTGAAAAACGGTTTTTTGAAGATTTAGGTATAACCCCCTCTCTCCGCCAAAATTCCAAAAAAATTCTGAGTCGCGCAAAATGGCCTGGAAAATGAAAAAACAATTTTTTTCGTGCCCCCACCAAAATTGTGCCCCCTGTGACGATTCGAAGTTTTCAAAAACGATTTCAAGGTCATTGTAGGGGTTGGAAAAATCTGAAAAAATTTCATAACGTTTTCCTTGAGTTCTTGAACCCAAATACCAAGTTTGATGAAAATCGATTGGAAACTTGCAGAGATGTTTTTTTTTAGGTTGAAATCACTATTTCGGGGGTCCAGCTCCCAGAGAGGGGAGTGAGGTAAAGGATTTCACATAAACTCTTAAATCATATTTTACCATAAAAAATCGGAAGGCCTGAACAAATCTTTGAAATTTGACCAGAGGCCGATGACTCCCTTACCACACCAGAGCCTTTGTCAACTAGTCAATTAATAAAATACTGATGCATTAAAATTACATTTACAATTTCATCAACTCATTTCTCCACCAAATTTTCTACTCGACTCCCGAATTCTCAAAATATATTTCAAAATCGTTAATTTTTTGATATTTAAAATCAATTTTGAAAAAGAGGCCATTTTAAAAGCTAAATTCAAGACTATTGAGAAACAATTGAGTCGAAGTATAAAATAAAATTCAGTGTGTAGGTCTCAAAATAATGATTTAATCCAATAAGTAATGACACTAAATAATTTTACTACGAAATCAAATCGTAAGGGTTGATAAAGTGTGGTGAGAATTTCGAGAGATCGTTTAAAAACCAATGTAGGTAATTTTACAAAATGAAAGTTTTCTTTCTCTACACATACTTCGAGATTCGAATATATTCGTATATTATTCTACAATCATCGAGATATTGGTCATTTCCAAAAACTCCAACATATTTCGAAACGACTCATTATCACGAATCACATTTTATCTAAATTGAACACGATTCCAAGTCCAAACCAATGGAATACTCGTATTATTAGATAATTAAACTTCCTCAATTTCAGTCCGATTCCAAGTCCAAACCAATGGAATACTCGTTTTATTAGATAATTTAACTTCCTCAATTTCAGTCCATCAGTAAAAAAAAACACTAAATTGATTTAATCACGGTATAAAACGATTCATAAAATTATCATTTTCAAACATATTCGAAAATATTTATCATTAATTTGCTTATCAATGTTAACGAACTCGACACGAATACTGCAAACACCGATGCAATCATACCTCGTACATTATTCATCATTATAGAATATTACATCCTAAAATTTGCAAATTTCAACTCGACATTCCTCTCATAACAAAAATAACAACAGATAAAACGACGATATCCACGAAACTAATATTTTCGAACTTTGAACCGATGAATAACGACCCATCAACGAAATTCTGATTAATACCTTCCGCTAGGTTATTCCCCATTGTGAAATTTTTCCGAGAAAAATATTCGCGTATTTTCCATTCGACAACTGCCTTATCTTACGTATTTCGATATCATTGAACCGATTCTATTTATGTTTTGTTTCTGTTTACAGCTACCTTAGCCCATTTCTTCTTCCTGGCGGCGTTTTTCTGGCTGAATACGATGTGTTTCAATATTTGGTGGACGTTCAGGTAAGTCCGCGACGATACGTCGATTTATTCTTCTCACAAGCCAAGTTCCCGCTTCCCAGCACCACGTGCTCGATTCACAAAAAGGTGCTGTCGAGGTTTTGATCGCGATCTCCAGCCTTTCAAACGGGTATTCGATTCGTACACAAAGAAAAAGAAAAAACCGATACGATGAGGGGGGGCTGGAGGGGAGGAAATACCGTACCTATGTATAAAACGTACCTACGTTTTCATGTGATAAATACGTGGCACGTCATATCGACGAATATTTTCGAAAAAACGCCCACTCAATCGTGAATATAATTTTGGAGCGGATCGCGTTACACGGTGTACGTGTTTACATGCACGATTTAATTTTAAATACCAACGTACGACCGAATTCTACTGTTGTCACGTCGACTAGAGCCTATAGTTAGATACACGAATTGCTATTTCATCGTGAAGACGCGTTATTTGGCCCAGGATGAGCAACTATTAGCTATTTTTTTCCAGCCGGCGAAAATTTCTACATGGATGTTTATTTCAATTTGCAGGGATCTACGACCGAGTGTGGATAAAGGTCAAGAAACCTACAGATTGGCGCTGTACAGACTGTACGCGTGGGGTATCCCGTTGATCATCGTCAGTATCGGTACTGTCATGGATCAAATGCTCAACGAACAGTATCCAACCATTTTGAGACCGAAATTTGGCGAAAAAAATTGCTGGTTTTATGGTAAGTAGCCAAATATATTCATTTTAGAATGATTAATAGGGGTATTATGATATGTGAACTGAATCATTCCACGAGCAGTTATCTAATCTACATACGAATGAGCTGTCACCACTATTCGATCATTTATTTATACCTGATGGATACAGTAGGTACCCGATAACCTACGCACGTGGTCGTGGATCTCCATTCAATGTATAATCGAGGCCATATTATCAATCATTAGTCGTTTTCGTATTCGTACGTGATATAAATTAGAGCGATGACTGACAGTTGATCCGTCCTATCGCACGAAACGCTTCTTCATTTTGCTAGTATTTTTCACTCGACCAGTCTTAATTGATTACGTAGATTAATCGATTTCAAAAATTAATCTATTGCTTTGACGGGTTAATCGGATAAATTTCTAATTAATCGAATAATTTCTCTTTTACTTACGATGCCTAATGAGTAATTAAATTATCTGAGTGATTGATGCGGTGCGAAGGGGCCTTGGATGTGATAACAAAAGACTCAATTTTAAATTTTCACATGTATGGTATTCGAGAATTATCTAATTAATTAGGTGATATAATTGTTTTGAGAGATTGGCCAGCATGATTTATCGTACGATTTACACCTGGTTCGCGGAGCTATTAGCGAAACTTTAGGAGATGAATAACTATTGTTCGAGTGGAAAATGAAATTGATTTAGAATGATTTTATCAAATGATTGGAATCATAGTTCGATAACATCATTAAAAATACTGGACGGATTTTTTTTCCTTTTTTAATTTAGAAAAAGAAAAAATTAGGTACTTACACAGGTTAATTCAGGATTACAATTGAAAAAAAATCAGATAATTTTCAAAATTGTAGGTCAATGACCTTAAATCTAATAATTTATTCGAGTTTAAAATTTGGATAATTTTTCATTTCAAAAGTGAGGACGAAATTCTTTCCTTTTTTTGATGTAGAAAAAGAAAAAAAGTACTTGCACAGGTTAATTTATGATTAAAATTGAAAAAAAAAAGAAAATTGAAAAAAAAGTGAGTTCAATGACCCCAAAGCTAAGAATTATTTTTGTTTTAAATTTGAATGAGTTTTCATCTCAAAAATATAATCAAAGATAAGCAGTGAAACAAAAAAGAAAAATGACTATTGAAATTATTATCAGTTTTCATGTAAGCCTACATTGGAAAAATAGGCACAAAAGGGGAAAAAATGGGGGGGGGGGGGGAATCTGTCAAGCAAACAGATCCACTCTTGAAACGGACGTATTGGTACATGGATATGACTTTAAAATTCAAAAGTTTTCAAAAGTCTAACAAAAAGTCCCTGGTATTTCCATAACCCATGAAACTATAAAACAAAGGATATGCTTTTGCTCATTGAATTTTTCAATCCCATAAAACCGTGATATTTGAAATTTTCTTGAAATTTTTCTTGTCCAAAAAGTCATTCGAATTTTGGAAAATTTTGCAAGTTGAAAAAAGTCAGACAAAATATCTCAAAGTTATTTTAACGGATTTTCGCAAGTAAAAATTTCGGAATGGAATTTTTTTGAAGGATTTTTTAAATCCAATTCCAATTACAAAAAGCCAGTAGAAATATGAAAATTTTTCCAAACTCAAAAAAGTCAGACAAAATGTCTAAAAGTCAGGTTTAGGTAAAAAGCTGTCTGACAAAATGTCTGATTTGAACTTTCTTGAAATTTTTTAAGCCCATAAAGTTGAAATTTTCCAGTCCAAAAAAGTCAGGCAAAATGTCTGAAAGTCAATTTTTCAAGTTCAAAAAATCTAAACCATTTGTTTGAAAAAATGTCTACAGCATTTTTCAGTCATTTTGATCGAGCTTTTTGTCTGTATTTTCATGATTTTTCAACAGACTTTATCAAAGGTTGATTGAACAACTTTTTGTGATTTTTAAAAGAGATTTCACATTTTTTAAACATAATTTCGAGTCTATTTCTGACAGTAAAACGGAGGAGGGGCTTGTCTTCTTCAAAATAAGCAACGCTGCATTTTCAAAGTGAAAAATTAAGTACATTTGAATCGAAAAATTTGCAAAAATGAGAAAACCTTTGAAAGAAAACTTTTCATTTTGAATCAGAAAAAAATTAAGAAGATAATTGATCATAACTAAGTTGGAAAAATTAGAGAAAATTTTAATCAAGTCGAAAATTTTTCGATTTTTAATCTCCTTCCCAGGAATTCCAACTTTCGTTCTTCCATATTTTTCTGAAATATTAAAAAACTGTTAAACACGTTATAATTTGAGCAATTTTTTAATTATTTTAACCAAGTCTACAACATTTTGAAATGTTTTTTTAAAAATTCTAAATTATTTTGTTGAATAATTTCAAACAATTTTATCATGGGGGTTTTTAAAATAATCTTCAACGTGAAAAAATTGAATGATTTTTTATGATATTTTAAAATACATAGGCCTAGTTTTCATAAATCTTAAAATTATTTTGACTGCTTGAAAAGTTTTGAAAAAAATTTGGGACAATTTTTATATAATTTCAGATGCTTTTAAAACTTTTTTTTCTCCTCGATTTGGATAATTTTTTTTGCAAGTTTATTTAATTTTTTAGGCAATTTTAGCACGATTTTTTCAATAGCCTGCACTGAGTGTCCTTATCCTCTCAATTTTCATTTTTTTAGTTCATTTTATTATTTTTAGGTGACTAATTGGCCTAATAATTTGATTTCGCGAATCACGATCAACGCCAAATCAAGCGGGTAGGGGGAGGGGAGGTTGAGTGGAAAAATATACAGAGGCGACAAGATGAAGAATTGAAAACAAAATCAAAATTTGAAAAAATTTGCACCAGGAATTGGAAAAATTTTATTTGAATGCGAAATTTTTAGTCTAGAATTTATGGGTCTACTTAAAAATATCTACTTTAGTTAATTTCGAAACGATTTTTCTTTACATAAAATGTGCGGATATGATGGTCAAATCTAGAAAATCGATAGTTTTGAAAATGCAAAAAAAAAAAAAATGACTGCAAAAATTTTGAAAACTGAAGCCTCTTAGAAAAAAACTAATCGCTTTAGAAGAAAGAAAATTTCAAGCTCTACAGTTTTGATTCCTATAATTTTTTTTGTAGAACCCTTGGTATGGCCAGAAAATCCATGTTTATGGAAATTTCTCATAATTTTAAAAACATCGACTTTGTATAGTGTAAGTGGTACAATTATGGGCCCCTATCTTGTTTTTTGCTCCACAATCGAACGACTTATTTTTATCAAAACATATTATAGTCTAAATTATAGTAAATTTTATCCTCTTTTAGATGCTGGTTAGAGAAATTTGTTATCTTGATTAGTTTTTGAGTTATTTAGGTTTTAGTGAAACAAGTCAAAATCAACGATTTTGAAAACTGGGTACAAATATGAGCCCCCTCAAAAAAATTGAAAAGGAGGGCAAATTGGTACAAAAATGTATTTTTAAAATAATATATGAATGGAATTTCGTACTAAAATACATTAAACATTTTTTTTTTCAATTTACCGTCTACTGCAGTGACAAATAACAAATAAGGGCTGATTGATAAAAAACTGTATTTTTAAATAGTTTTTTAAAAAAATGTGCTTGATTTTCTTCTAGGAATATTTAGATACTGAAAAAAATAAGTTTAAAATTATTCGAACATTTTTTAGAATGATTATTTTAAGTTTTAGTTGAAAAAATTACACATTTCATGGGGGCCCATATTTGTATCACTTATGCTTTGAACGAAAAAAACGGCACAACTCCTGATATAATGATTGTACAGAAATGAGTGACTTGACAAATTAAAGCGAATAATATGAGTAATTTTCCACTCCATTGAAAAAATTCTCTCGTGTCACCTTTTTCTGAACTTCATTTGATTGTCTCCCAGAAAAGTTGATCTTGAAAACACCTTTTTGAAAAATCGCTGCTAAAAATGCCCCAGAGCATTCAAGTTCGAAAAAAATGGTATCAGACGACTCCCCGCATTGACTTTCATTAGTAAACACCGTCGTCCTTTCGAGAAGCGCGGGGGGCCCATATTTGTACCACTTACTCTATGGGCTAAATTTCTTATGAACTTAGATTTTCTGGCAAAACTCAGGCTCCTATTGAGAGGGGAAAAAACTCCAAATTTCGAAAAAAAAAAAATTCGAAAACCCTCAGCGAGGGTTGCGTGTTCAAAAATAGCGCGATCTACTTGACCGGGCGCATACGCTGCCCGTTGTAGATATAATAAAAAAAATCCAAAAATATGGCCGGACTTGAAGTCCAGCCGAAACCACTTGACTGGGCGCAAAGATTGCAGCCCGACGCAGTTTATGTCCGCACGCGGTACGCAGCCCGTTCTACTTATCCGAGCGCGATATCGCTGCCCGATAGCCGAATCCACTTGACCGGACGCAACTTAATGCAGCCCGATAAAAAAATAAAAATCAGCGCGTAATCGCAGCCAAAAATTTCCAGCGCTCTAAGCAG
>FIZU01008668.1:0-13872 GCA_900064475.1 Pseudococcus longispinus
CTATGGGGAGTGATCTCGTGGAAAATTCCGTCACGAAATTTCGTCACGCTGACTTAGACATTATGTCAGACTTTTTTGGACTTGTAAAAATTTTCAGATTTCCATTGATTTTCCAACTTATAAAATTTTATAGATAATGCTGCTTTTTAGACATTTTGTCAGATTTTTTTGGACTTGAAAAATTATTAGGTTTCCACTGACTTTGAGAAATATTTGTGAGACTTTTTTGGACTGTAAAAAATTTTCAACAGCAAAAGCATATCCAATTTCTTTTTTGTTTTCCATATATTTTAATGTAAAAAAAAAATGAAAAATGGTAGAAAAATAACAGCTGATTTCTTCATTCTGAACATTTTTTGGAATGAAGAAATCAGCTAGAAATTTTTAAAAAACGCTGTAACGCTGATTTGTGTTGAAATGTTCTCTTCCCCACGTTCAGCGGTTTCCCCCACTCCTCTCCCACTCCCCAGACGTGAAAAATTACCCAATAATTTTTTTGTGCGTGAAATTACGAAAAAAATGAGAAAAAATGAAATAAAAAAACAAGTTATAAAAAAATACATTTAAATTTAAAACAAAAAAAACGTTTAAAATGTTTTATTTTGTGTTTCAAACATCACTCGTTTTTTCCGGATGTTTGACTTGAAATACTGTTTTTTTTCTGTTTGAAAGAATTTCTGTTTAAAACAACCAATTCTGCTTGACAGGGTTGATGTTTTAAATAATTAAAAAAAACAATGTTTTACACTTTTTTTTTTGTTTTTAACGTGTTTTTTTTTCAACTAATAAAAACAGTTTTAAGCAACCAAAAAAACTGCGTTTCAAAAGTTTTTTAACAGATTTTTTTTCTGTTTTCCATATTTAAAGTAAAGAAAATTGAATAATAGCAGGCATATAATAGCTGATTTCATTTTCTTCATTCTGAACAATCACATCAGGTGTAAACTTTTAAAAAATGTTGATTTGTGTTGAAATGTTCTCTTCCCCATTACCAGTGGTTTCCTTCGCTTCTCCCCCACTCGCCCGGCGTGAAAAATTACCCAATCATTTTTTTCCTTTTTTTTGAAAAATAATGGAAAAAATGAGATCAAATGAAAAAAAAGAAAAAGAAGAAGCAAGTTTTTAAGAAAAGCGTTTAAAACTGGTTTTTTTTTGCTTTAAACAGCAATGTTTTTTTTTCAGGTGTTTGAAACACTGTTATTTTCCTCTGTTTTAAACACTTTTGTTTATAACTACCAACCCTTCAGTTCAAAAAGAAAAATGGTAATGGGCATTGAAAAATGGTCTGGGTTACGATTCGGAGCCCTCATACACGTATTATCAAATACTTACAATATACATTCAAAAGTTATAATGCTAAAAAACAGAAAGTCTAATGAAGATTGGAGACGATTTGACGATTGTCAAAAAATTAAAAATTTGATACAAAATTCAGAAAACATCTCAAACAAAGTCAAAAATTTTCAAACATTGAATGAAATTGAACTTACATTGAAATGAAATGTTTGATCGTCTTAAAAAAGTGCCTAATACCTAATCAATTGAAAATGTGTGGACCGCGTAACCAGAATTGAAATCATTTTTTGAACTGTAGGTTATCTGAAACCGAACCTGAACCAAGATGATTCAAAAACCGTAATTGGGTTCTGAACCCGTACCAAATAAATGATTTGAAAATCATAACCAAGAACTGAAACCGAACCGAAATGATTTTGAAACCCATAACACTGAACCAAAAATATTCAAACCCCCTAATCAAAACTAGAACCTGAACCAAAATTTACTTCGATTCAATTCCCTCAATTTTAGCAACACTAACCTACCTAAATTACTCGATACCTAAACCTCAATTTTCATCAGATTTTTATGGGATCAATATTCTTTTCGTATTTTTACGTTTAAAAAAGTGAGATGAACGATGAGCTGTGATAAGGTGAATTTTGGAAAAACACTGACACCTATAATGATTAGCAGGTGGTAGGGAGGTAAATTTTCTTCATCAAATTTACTCACCTGCACTTGAATCAAGTGCCAGTGCATACATTTAACCACAAAAGTAAGCTTGTAAAAGAAAAAAAATTGGAGCCCTCTTCAAAATACCACCACGGCTCCACCTCTGAGCTCCGAAAAATTTTGAACGCCTCCACCTGTAGTACGCCACGTCCACATTTGAGCAAAAAAAGACTCCGAAGTGCTCCCTAGTCCCCACCATCCCTTCCTTTTCCACCTCTGCGGTCCCTACCACAAATTCCAGTTTTTAGAAGACTAGTCTATGAAAAATCATTAGATTAAGTAGGTATCTAGGTAGATTTCCTCAGAGTATTCAGTACAATTATTTCAATTACTGACACGCAATACCTACTGGCTGAAAAAAAATCAAGATACCTAAGTATGTATTTAGAATAATGCTTACCACAAATTACTTAGGATACAAAAAATATACCTATATAAGAGGGACAGTTTTGTTTTACAGATCTGTGGAGGGGGTTACGAGAAAAATAAAATCAAGAAAGTCAAATGGGAAAACATTGAGTTTAGTATTCACTATTCAATTTTTTTCAAATTGAATTTACTTAGATGGAAATCGATTTTTGATGATGAAATAAAAAGATGAAAATGAAGAAATCTGAAAATTGGTAAGTACCTAATGATTTTTTTTTAAATGTTGAAAACATTTTCGAGTAATGTAGACCCGAGAAAAAAATTACAAATAAAAAATTATTTCAGTCAAATTTAATATTCATTTCAAAAAAGAACAAAACCAAGAAAACATTTCCAGCGTGAAATTAGAATGCGAAAAAACTGTAAGCTTAAATTTGACTAAAAAAAAATCAACAAATTATCTACCAATATTCAAAAAATGTGAAATTGTTTCAATGGAAAATAAATAAATTGAAGTTTGGCAATAATCAAGCCAAAAATATTTACTTTATAAGTAGGTGCACTGCTTATTAGTTACTTACCTAAATCTGCCTACAACTTTTGTTGTTTAAAAATATTCTAAACTTTTTATCTATTCAAAATGGATTGGGTAGATTATTGAAAATTTAGACAAGATTTGAATTCAATTTTTAAGTGAATGAAGTAATACGATCACTGTAGCTACATGAATTCGTAGATTATTTTGAATTTTTCAAGAATTATGGCTATGAGATTGTTGTGTTTTACAATGCTGCTAATTGTGTAATTACCTACTTATAAGGGTACATAGGTACCTAGTTGTGTAAGACAGCCAATGTTCAAAACTGATATCAACGAACTTTTATTTTCCAATTCCTATAAACTTCTTTCAGCAAGCAAGGAATATCCCTGTTCAACCCTTGATTGCATAAATTATGAGTTTGCTTACGTACAGTACGAGTACCTAAGGTATTACCTTACTAACATATTCGTACGAAAGTGAACCTAATCTCAAAGTACATTTTTTGTGTAAGTGTGCGATGTCAGCATCACCATATCGATTTTCCAGACTGCACTTAACCTGTTGATTTTAATCCATCATCTATCTATCTATCTATCTATCTACCCATAGAAAATCTCTCAATCAATGTAAAACTGGGTAGGTATAATGAAGATGACTCTTCAGGATCACATAAAAATCCTATACATCTGGAGTCCCTGCGTTCGCAAGTATAATTCATAAGATTATCTTAATCCACAGCCATCTTCTTTTCGTCACGAAAACGATAACCCATTCGATAATTTCACTAATATAATCTGAATTTCCAATCCGCCTTAAATCTTTATAATCTACCTGACACGAAGTCTGAAACCCGAGACGAAAATTTCCAACACTCCGGAAGCCGCTTCTCAGGTACTTGGTAGTAAGTACGACACAGTTTCAGACAGGTTTTCGACTTTGGCTCCACCTCGTATCCGAGACGGTGTTTCTTTTAACACAAAACGCTTTTATTTTGTCGCTATTCTGAAGAGCATTTGCATTGGTAGATCACCTTACACGGAGGGTTGTACCAAACCAGGAGAGGGAAACTGTACCCGGCTGTAAAGATGGATCATTCAAAAAGCTCCGTAATCATACTTCGTCCTTCGAGTCGTGCTCGAGTGTTTACTTCGTCCTTCGAGTTCGAGTACTCCGGTTTCATTTCATTTCGTATCATGTATTCGTTATCGATTTTATATTTCGCGTTTTTCTTCTTCTGCTGCGTCCGCAGTTCTCATTCCGAGCAAGTCAATAAGACTGAAAATCTTATGAAAACATGGGCCGATCACGCGTACAAATGGTTCGCCAGCAAGAATTGCAGCCAGTTGAATTGTACCACTGAAAATAACTGTTTGCTGATGAAATCCGTCGAGAAGTTTAATTTTCGTATTTATGGTACCGAACCCATCGCTGGTCAGAAAATTGGCACAGTTTTTCCGGACGGCGACGTTAAACATAAAGTTTTTCACGATGGTGTTATCGTTTTGGATCCTTTCCCGATGACTCGATTTGGACATCCTGTTTTGGTATTTCATGCCAATGTTTCGAATAATCGGACCGAATGCGAAGCTGTGAATGGATTTTTAGTTGGTGAGTTTGAAAAATTGATTATTTTTGCTTGTACGTACCTCGATTACTTACCTTCTTTTTAGGATGTTTGTATTAATAATAATTAGATGAATATCGAAGTTTCTAACCTGCAAGAAAAAAATTCAAAATATCGCGACGATAAAAAATTTTGATTTAAAAAAATTTTCGGAGTTTTTCTTTCTACTTTTCAATATACTCGTTTTTATTCTTGTACAATTAAGCTAGATTTCAAAATTGAGTAGATACCTAAGCATTTGTTTAGCTTCAAGATGAGAAGACTTGGGAGCATTAGATTCATATTCTTTGTTTAGTATTTAGGGTTGCTAGTTCAATTGTTTATGAAATAATCTCGAGTATTTCCCTCAAATATTGAGTTCAAAACAATGAAATTTTCTCATTCGGCCACAACATTCACTCGAATAAACCCAAATTTAGAGGGAGTACCCAGGGAAAACAATAGTAAACAAACGAACATCTTCAATCAACGCATTTATCCACTTCCACCTCCTCTTCTTCCTTCTCCGGACGAAAAAAACCTCTCCTAAAAACCTCAACCATTAATCTGCAGTCTGAGTCGTCGGCGATAAAGAAGAAAAAAAACTCGTCACCTAAAAATACCTGCGAACAAGAACACAGTGTCCAGCTTCTGTGTACAATTTTCGAGCACCAGCAATCATATCTGTAACATTAGTAGCGTATCTAACGATTTCAAATTACCGCGCGATTCTCTTTCAAGTTCGCCGCCGATTTGTCTCGGTACAGGTGTTGGTGAGACGAGCGATGAGCCTAAAGGTGCCACGAGCCAAGTTACTTTGATGTTCGCCGACGTTGTTTGAAGCGATGCCGACCAACGACAACTGGTATACCTTCTCTTCGCCGCTCGCGATTGAGACGTCATTATAAAGTCTTGCGTTCGTTTTACTTTGTGAGAATATTAGGCCGTGGCTGTGGGGGACAGGTAAACATTAAAAAGTTTGAAAAGGAAAAGAAAGTGCCGGTCTCTTTGGCGGTCGCTTTACAAAAAGAAGAGTAAAAAAAACACGTAAAAGATAAAATGCCGGTTGTGGAAAATACGTACATCTTGTTTCCTGTTTTTGATCTTTTTTAAAAGCTATTTTGGTCGATGCTGAATTAAGAAAATGGTGGCGTTTCTTCGTTTAGGCAATGGAAATGGTTTATGGTGTTGTAAAATTTCTCCTAAAAGGTTTAGGCGGTCGTAAGTCAGACGAATGGATTGTATACGATGGGTCTACCGGCGTCTGAAAGGTTTACTGGTGAGACTAATTCGCGAGTTGATAAAGTTGCATAAGTAGAACGCCGAAAATAATTGATTTTTGATGTACCTACGCCTTTTATTCGGTCAATTTTCGTTTTTTCGAATTTGTTTTTTTCTAGTCTATCCTCGCCTATGAAAATATTTGTGAGCTTCTTAAATTATTCTTCGACAAATCCATCTCACGAAATTCTCCGAAATTCTCAACCAACGCGACGCAATTGCACTGAAAAGCAAAACACAAACGAAAACGAAATAAAAAACTAATAGTATATTTCCTATTTTCGAGTAAAATTACTGTGAATAATTATTTCGTAGTGTCAGAGTAGTCGTGTACCTCCATTCACGGGCGAATAAATTACATAGCGCCTTTTGGTGGGAGGAGATTCCTTAATTGTTAAACCTGTAATCGATTCTTTGATGTTCGCCGACCCAAGTTTTCTTTGATGTTCGCCGCTCATATCGTCCGGTAGCTAATCTTATTTGAAATGACAGCTCCTGTTTTTTCATGCCCCGCAAAGAACAACCCTTTTATTGTTCATTTGGTTTAAAACAACCTTTTTTTTCGATAAAAGAAGTAACGGTTATTTTGGAAACGTATTTTCTCATTTTAAGGGTTAGTTCCGTTCATTAAAATATACTTAAACCTACGAATGTTTTTGTATATGTATATTTACGTTCATTATAGCCAATCTTTGCCATTAAATTAAGAGAAAATTATTTCATTACAGAAGATCAATATTGTCTGCAACTGTTCATCAGAAGTCCATGTGTTCGTAATCATAAACGTGGAATCAGAATCAGGCCAGGTGCGGGTATCGGGCAGAATTGTGGCGAAGTCGTGTTCTTGCCGATGGTTTATTTACAATCCGAACCTGCGCTTCAAGTCAATGATAGATTACAATGTTTCTCAAATATCGAAGGATTTAATCGCTTTTGTCCTCAATTACGCCCCGAGGATAGATCTAAACTAGTCACGTGTCATCCAGTCGTGAACAACGAACAGAATTGCGGATCCTTTGCGAATAAAATTGATAACAAATGTTCGACGTCTCAAACATGCGATCACGTAAGTTACTTGTTATTTTTCAAAATCATAATAATTTCCAATGGGTATTCATTAATTCAAGTAAGACATAGATTTCAATCGATTAAGTATAGTTTTCTTGATCTTCGTCCGGTCTTCGAATTATCTTTAGGTACGTGCTATGGTCGTGTATCTACCTACTCTCTGGGATCATAATTGGTTTACCTATTCGTAAAATGGTTACCTACAACCAGGGTTGGCACAGAGAATATTATTCTCATTGAGAATTTGCTCAACGAGCATTCGAGCATTTACGAGAATATTCTTTTTTTAACCGAATTTTTTTGCTTTTACTTCAGTGATTTTTACGCAATTTTTGACTGTTTTCGTGATTTTGTGGATAATTTTTACAGAATTATCGACAATTTTAATGAATTTTGAGCCCTTTTTTTTACGCATAACATTTTGATAATTTCAACAAAATTTTTGACGATTTTCATGCTTTTTTAGCCACTATCATCATAATTTGAATTATTGTTAGGTTGCAAATTTCAACAATTTTTACAACTTATGTGGATTTAATTTGTGATTTTTTTGACCATTTCTACGATATTTTCACCAAATTTTAATAAAAAAAATAATGTGCTCAAATGTTTGAGAATATTCTTAATAGGTATGTGAGAATTTTCTGGAAATTTCCAGGGGGTAGAAAATGCTCGAGCATTTTGCCAATCCTGCCTATAACATTAAATAATTAATTATATCTATCAGGAAAGATTTACCAGTTTCGATATTTTTATTTTGTTTTTAATTTTTCACACAATCAGAGAGAGAATTCATTTTCTTATCAGTCACATGGAGGCATGGACGCATGGTTGTTTGCTTGTAAACACCTTGGTAAATGTAAACAAACGTTATCTATGCATCAAAAAATCAAAAATCAGCGAAATTTTTCTTTTGCTAAAATGATTTCATCTTCAAGAATTACATTTTGGAAGGCATTATGAGATTATAAAAATGCAATAATTCAAAATTATTATGATAACAGGTGAAATTCATATGGATAAAATTGAAATTAGGCCTATGCAAAAAAATCTATGCTCATTGCTCATTTTAGGCCTACTGAAAGAAATTGAGTGTTGAGATGAATGCTCGTGAAAATAATCTTAAATTATTAATTATACTTAAATGAACATAACCGACTATTCAGGATTTACCTTCATGCATACCTACTTCATGTACTATTTTTTCATCAGGCTGTGCTTTTATCTGGCGGTTGGAATCGACAACTTAGCGATGTATCGACTTGGAACAACATCGTCAGCGTCAAAAGATTACTTATGACTCACGGATTTTTGGAAAGCAATATCGCAACGTTTTTCGCCAACGGACCTAAATACACCGGTAGAAAACCAGACTCGAGTGATGACGACGAGGATGACGATAGCTATGGTAAATACTTATTATTGTTTAGTCCTCGACAAACAAATTACATTGTTTTTACTTTCATTCGATCGCGTCATCGATGACTTCCTTCACACGGGTCGCGAAAATAACGCCAAGATTGAATCTAGGTATCTGGTCTATTTTTAGTACAGAGTGTTTTCAATGAAATACCACAGCTCGACATGATAGTTTGATCTATTAATCGCGATTCATTCCTTTCTTCCACTTTTGATCGATTGAACGCTTCATGCATATCTATGATTATAATTTGCATGGTATTCAAGTTCAACGTCGAGTTAGGATTGTTTTGACTAGAAATTGATTTCCATTCTGTTTGATTACAGTAGCAGAATTTTTAGAACCGGAGAGATATTTCTCATCATCTATGAAAGATGTTATGAGAAATCATATCAAGAACCTTTGTGATAACGAATACTGCGCCGATACCTTATTGATTTATTTGAACAGTCCGGCCAAACCAGATGGTTCATCTTTATTATGGGACTTCTCCGATGATGGAGTGGTACGTATACCTACTTACGTGAAATTAGCATCTCGTTACGTTATTATTTCAAACCTTAAGCTCCAAATGATCCATCGATTAGAAAAATTAATACATTCATCTTTAAAATACATCCACCAACGTACAGGATGTTTCTAAAATCGACAATACATTTTTTACAGTACGCCGAAGACGAATTATACACGCCTAAAGAACTATTCAGAGATATCTATCGCTGTAGAGCAAACCGCGTCGTGATACTGGCCGATCAAAATTATGGAAATGGATTAGAAGCTGCAGCTGAAGCTAGATTAGGTCATCTTGAAAACGTAGCCATTTTCACCGCCTACGGAGAGTTCAACGCTAACGGAACAAAAGATCGTTTGACCGCTCAATTCTTGAGAGAAAAATATTTCGACTTTTGCCTCAGTGATTTCCAAAACGTAAGTGAATAAAAGAAACATTTCGTGTCGTGAAAATCGATCAATTCTGATAATGACTTATTACAGGTGATTAATAATGCACACAAATCGGCGGAATTTGTCGGTCGTAGAACGAATTTATTAAACGCTACCCTAGTTGGTGGTCCTTGTTTTGCGAAAGCTACTTCGCTGAATGACCCATCGGTGATGAAATACAGAGGGTGTTCTTCAGCTCCGTTGGTCTGACTGATTTCATATTTTATGCAGTCCTATTAACGGTAATTAGCGATAATTATTCCGTTTTTATGGCGAATTGTACAGTGTGCGAGTTACCGTTTATCTAATAAGATTCTTCTATATCTCGTCTTCGGAGAATACAGTGTATTTGTTATAATTTTGTAATTAATTTTAAGATTTTTGATTTTATGTATGATTATACGATTTATATATCGGCACGTTTTTACGAAACCAATGATAATTCTACGAAAATATAATCCTTTTATCGATAAGATGAATAATAGATATTCCTAGTTGTAAATATAATGTACATTAGCGTTTTGTAAATTGACGATTAAACATTTTTTGAACACCTTATACACGTTTCAATACTGAATGGCGATCTGGTAGACACATATATCATAGCTTGTCATTTTTTTTCTTTTGAGAAAATGAAGTGGAAGCAGGAAGCGTTATGGTATCAGTGATATGACGTTCTGTGTCTCAATCATATAAAGGTGACCTTTAAATGCATTTTAAATAAGTTCTTTTATCGTGTCATCGAGAAACGCCGATTTTTCATTGACCGTTTTTATTCATTTTTTCTTTTTTCATGAAATTATTTTCGAATCTGTTTAAGTACATACTCGTATCTCTTGCGTTATACACGTGTAGAATTAATTATGTTTCTTTCTAATTTTTTTTTTTTAAATAAATAAATAATAATACTTGAAAATATAATGCAGTCATCTGCAGGTGTGAGATGCAAATACCAAATGATGCAATTTTATTCTTTTTATTCGAGTGATAATGAAAATATGTAGCTTTTGATTATGTAACTGTTGAGTCATTTATTAGATATTCATTCACCTAGGTACAGACTATTTTATTTGAAAAATCGATTATTGAATCAATATTATTGGTACCTAGTTGAGCATATTCTTCAATGATTACTTTATTACTTTTATCAATGAGTAGATAAGGGAGAATGATTATGCAACTTATATAACTTTTTTTACTTTTATCTCTTATCTAATTGTATAATTTGTTTATGCATTTGTAATTATTTTATTTCTTTAGTACTTACGCTTTGAAGAAACTTCATTGAATTCTTTATTTTACCAAATACATATTCACTATAATGTAAAAGTATGAGTCAAATGTATAAAAACGTTGATGGAAAAATGCATTTACTGATGCATAATACATTATCGACTGCAACCATCCAGATCCAGACAGTCTTGACATTATTCACTGTAATATAATTGACATTGCAACAAAACGGTACGAATGTATTTCAATTGCAATTTTATTTTTAGAAACGATCTTCTTTTTATTTTCAACGTGTATTAAAAATATGTCTTTGCAAAAATAGTTCTGTCTGCGAGAATAGTTTGTCTGTGTATAAGAGGAAACCACTTTAACGGTTTAGATAAAATATATGTATTTTTTGGTAACTCGACGACGATATACGTCCATCAGATTAAATGATAATATGGTACCAAGTTGACCATTGAAAAAGATGGTCACTTTGAGAGAATTAGCATGAGACAAAGATGTAGATAAATTTTGTTGCCGAAAAATTATTACGTAAATGCACATCTCTGTGTGACTTTGTAGCAATGTAGCCTATGTGAAAAATATGAAATATCACTCACCAGCTGTTACATGGATTGAATTTTCAAACACCGGTGTATATATATAAGGTAGATAGGTAATCTGTATGAATTTACATTTTGAATATGGATTTCGATTATATTCGACAAATTGATGAACCATCATTCAAACGGACGCGATGCAGGAAATATTTACATCGATGCGGATTGTACCTAGTATATAGATATCTAGTTGAATCTGTTCGAATATGCTGAGGTCGCAGAAAGCAAGATGAAAAAATTCAGCGAATCCGCTACATAAAACGTAAGAAATAATTTATCAAACAAAATGGAAAACAATGCTCACTTTTATTCGATTTAACATAAAAACAAAACCGCCATGAGCAGCACACACAACGACATGATTTTCGAATCCGTTCATGTAAACACGCATATTACACATCTCAGTTGGTACCTACCTACGTTGGTATTGTAGATAAATGCTAATTCTATCTTGACGTCAAAGATATTTAAATTTTTGCCATTCTCCAGACACCCTGGAAACCTTATTAATTCTTTATTTTTAAAAAAATTCATTAACGCGTAAACAATATTTCAAAGATCAAGTTCAAAGGTCGTCATCGTCGATATTTGAATTTTTTTCAGCGTTTCGTTTCGCATTTGATATGCGGCGTAGGTTACACACAAATGCAGTATCGATGCATCATAATGCACAACAAAAAGTACTTACCAATGTTTGTTCATACACGTCACCGAATGGCCGGATGGGGATGGCGGATATCGGAATAAGCGCGGAATACTTTATTCTAAAATTTATAAATGTTTATTTACTTGTACGTCAACGTCATCATAACCGATATTTAAGTATTCTGGATTTGTACACAGGTACCTATCTAATTTTGATAATGATTAATGTGTTTTTTTTTAATTTTATCTGCGATTAAGTAGGTATCTCAATTTTGATATTTTTAGAGGTAGGTACCTACCTAGTTAGGGAAACTAAGGAAGGGAGAAATCAAAAGTTGATAAATACCCGTATGAGGTGTTCGATAATTGAACGAATTGGAAGTATGGATACTAAGTAGAAGTTAGAACTAATTACGAGAGGCCAAAATTACGTAGGTAAAGGTAGGTAAAATTCATAAATTTGTGTAGACTAAAGTCAAGTTAAGGCACAAGTCCATTTTCACCAGCGAAAATTAAAATTTTACGTAGGAAATAGGATTCAATCAAAATTACCTACTTCCATTTTCCTGTGTGAAATTTGCTGTATCTACATTGAAAAAAAAATACAATTACCTACTCACTCTTAAAAAACCCAATTCACCCCTTCAATTTTTTTGTTTAAGTGTTGCCAATAAATGAAAAAAGTTGAAATTTTGAGTTTGTAATTCAGATACTTCAGGGTCCCAAATAACTCAAAATTGAACATTTTTATACTTTTACCATATTTTACGAAGTAAAAAATAAAATTAGGAGATTATAAGAGGATTTTTGATTTGAACTGAAAATTCGGTTTTTTGAAAAATGACAATTCCTGTGCTAAAATAAAAGTTGAGGCTGGAAAATTTTTGTCTTACTACACTCTAAAAGTTCCTTGTAAGCGAATGATAGAAAGTTTCCACCCTTACCTTGATCTCAATATAAGGTGTTCTGGTAGCAGTGCACCGCCTTCAAATCAGAAATTCAGAAGCCAAACTCCATATGTGTATGCCTGTTTGCCGACCTCAGGATTTGAAGGGGTAAAGTTATGCACTAGTCCTGGGAGGTGTTTCAAAATGTTGTAATTTCGCTGATAATATAGATAGGCAAACTTTTATTGGAACTTTATGGCTTGCTTAACTCTAAAATTGAAGGCGCTATAATGGTTTGAGAATTTGTAGGATAAAAAATTCGTTCAACTTTCAAGTTATACAAAATTTTGTAAGAGTTATTTTTTATTAAGCTTTTTGAGATTTACAAAATGAGCTAGCTTAAAAAGCTCAACAAAAAATGACTCTTACAAAATTTTGCATCACTTGAAAATTGAAGGAGTTATGAAGCCTACAAATTTCCTAATCATTATAGCTCCTTCAATTTTAGAGTTAGACAAAATATGAGTATAACTCATTTTGTAGAGCTTAAAAAATTCTCCAAAAAAGTTTCAAAAAAGATTTGCCTATCTATATTATCAACGGAGTTACGACGTTTTGAAACATCTACCAGGACTAGTGCGTACTTTGCCCCTTCAAATTCCAAGGTCGGCAAACATGCATACACTTATGTGGTTAGGATAGCTGTATCTCTGGTTTGAAGGTGGTGCACTGCTACCAGAACACCCGGTATAGAATCGAAAATGAAAATTTCGAGAGAATGATTGCTCAGGCGTAAGATTTTTTCTAAAATTGCTATAAGCCAATTGTCAAATTGTACAGATATTTTAAATAATTATTCCTGTTCGAAAAATGCACCGAGTGAAAATTTTTCCTAGAAAAATATTCACTGAATATTGTACCTACGAAGTAGAATTTGACAGAATTTTACCCATTCCTTCAAATATACTATTACCTACACCATTTTTCCAAAAATTGTTGTTGAGAATCTGAAAAACTTTGAAAGCAGATTTCCTGTTCGAAATTTTCAAATCGAAAATTCTGTTACAATCCTCTTCATTTCGTTCTTCATTTTATGAAAGAATGAAAATTTTCAACTTTTGGTCATTTGAGGCATTAAAATATCTAAATTAGGTAAAAACTCTAAATTGTATATCTTTTTTTTCAAATTGCACTTATGGAATATTATTGAGGGGGGGGGGGGGGGGGGGAAAAAAAAAATTTTCCCCCCCTTTTTTTTTTTTTTT
>FIZU01008673.1:0-31710 GCA_900064475.1 Pseudococcus longispinus
TCAAGGAGGGGGTCTGGGCCCCCCCCCCCCCCACGTGACGACCGAAAAGCTGAAAAAAATGATGAAATTTAAACTTTTAAATGCCATTTTCTGTCAAATTTTTCTTCCTCGCTTCGCTTGGCTACAATATATTCACTTATCAATAAAATATTGAAAACAATTTCAGGATTTTTTTTTTTTGGGAAGACCCCCCTCCTTCATTGACTTTCTGGCTACACCACTGATTACCATTAGAAAAAATTAGTATCATAGATACAGAAATTAACACAACGATGCTGTATAGGTTGCCTATCTTTCTATTCGATAGTAACATTTTAGAAATGAAATGCATACAGCCATACAGGATGTTCCTTGAATCGTCTGCCATAGACACAATTTGAATACAAAAGTACATCACTAAAAAAATAACTTCAGTTAAACATGTTGTCTATCTGAAATTGAAGGAGCAAACTCCTTTTTAAAAAAATCGAAACTAAAGAATTTTAAAATAATATGGGAATGGATAGTTCTTGAAAAATTAAACAAAATTTTGGGTTTATGACGTTTTGTCTAATTTTAAATTAAAACGAGCTTTTTAAAAATAAAAAAATATTTTGAAATAAAAACATTCTCAAAAAAAACAATCAAGGAAATAAATAAATAGTTATGATGTTCATTTTTTGCCAGAAATCAAAACTGAAGGGGCAAACAACTTTTCAAAAAAATCAAATCGGGAATGGGTAGTATGTATTGCATGTATTTTAAAAATTGAACAAAATTTTTATTTCATGATGTTTTGCCTAATTTTAAATTTGAAGGAGCTTTTAAGTTTTAAAAAATAATAAAATATTTTGAAATAAAAAATAAAAAAAATTCTCAAAAAAAATCAATTGCGGAAATGAATAGTAAGTGCTTTGAAAAATGAACAATTTTTGTTGTTCATTTTTTGCCAGAAATCAAAATTGGAGGGACTGTAATACTCGAACTAAATTAAAATTCAAAATTTTTACAAATTGTTCTACTTCCAATGGTCCTTAGCCTCTCTTGATTTTAGGCAAAAAATAATTATACATGACAAAAATTGTTCATTTTTCAAAGTGCTAATCATTTTTAGGATTGAATTTATTTTTTATTTTTTTATTTCAAATTATTATTATTATAATATCTTCAATTTTGCAGTTGGGTAAAAAATTATGATTATGAAAATTTATTCAATTTTCAAAGTACTACAAATTCTCATAGTTGAAAATTGGTTTAGATTCGATTTTTTTGAAAAAGAATTTTCCCCTTCAATATTCGAGTTAGGTAACATGTTCATCTTAAGTTTTGTTTAGTGTTTTTTGTTGTATCCAAATTTCGACCGATCACTGATTAGTTAACCTTTTAAAGTTGATAAATATCGTATGCATCATAAAAAAATATCAAAAAATCGACTAATAACCTAATACAACATCGTTGATTTGCCACATAAAAGACCGAATGAAATCGAATAATAAAGTAGAAACCCCCTTCATAAACAAAATACTATATTTACATAATATGCAATGAATACACATTAACATTAAAAATCTAACTGGTCAAAATAAAATTCAAATTCATATATATTCCAGGAAATGGAAGTGATATTACATAACAATGAAAATTAAAATTAAATCCTATTAAAATTGGATTAATGACGAGAATTTGTTGATGTTTTTTTTTTTAGAAAAATAAACAATCTGTGTACATACAACGGAATAACGTAGGTAAATATGAAATGAATAAGGATCGTCGTTATTGCCGTAGCACGTGATTTTTGAATTCCCATATCAGACGATATAATAATGTTAAAGCTTTAAAATACAACTCATGTACGTAAATAATATCAAAAAGGGCACGAGCTATTCAGTTCGATAAGTAAATTTTACGCGAACGTAATCAGCATTGAATGTTGACATTCGAACGAAATTGAATTTCGATCTATTGCAAAATTAAATGTACTTTGAAACATTCGTATCGGGAGAAGGAACTATAGAAAATGAGATCATATTCATATCGGATATAAGAGACGTTTTATATAGGATCTACGTAACACAATCAATACAAAAAAGTCGGGTTTCTAAAACCGAAGAATTCATTCAATCGTTGCCACTAATCACATTTTATATACTTACAGAGATGACTACATAATACATAAAAACTCTCGAAAACAAAAAGGAGAAAAAAAAACTCTAAAAGGAATTAAATGAAAGAAAAGAAAAAAAAACAATGAAATTCTAAAAATAAAGCGCAATTATTATATCACAGCGTTAAACAAACAGGCAAGTTAGAATGGTAAACATGATAAGTGATGTTGTGGTACACGCCGATTAACTAGAAAAAGCTCAGCCAACACCGTTTTATCAGCTTTCATACACAAACATCACTTTTTTATAACTATTTACATTCGAAGAAATAATCAACCGAAATAATCCTTGACACGAAATGAATCAATTTGAAAATATGTACCATAATGTATGTAAACACCCAGTTAAGCGAGTTTTGTATGATATGATGGAGAATATAAATCCTCGTAGTATTCTAACACTTCACCCGTTTGAATTCTGACTTTACAATGACTACAATAATACATTATCCAAGGCTAATGCAAACTTCGTACTCGAGTTTAAATGCAACTGGCCCAAATGAAAATCATGGTAACCAACCAATTCCGAAACCACGCAATTCTATACATAAAATAAAATAGAAAAATTTTGTGATCATTAATCCTACTAAGTTAGTGTGTTTCGTGTACGAACTTATACGTAAGAAATATCAATATTTTAAAAATTTCAGGTATTTATAGACATCGATCGAATTTTTTTTTTTGATTATCGATTATAACATAAAGAATCCCCCTTAAACTACTTTCTAACTTATTTCTTTGGTACATTATCGTACCATACGAACAGAATAACTATAATTATTATCAAAATGAAGAATGTTTTATATAGTGTGAAATAATACTGTATCGATAACGTTATTTTTTGCCTTTCCAATCCGTAGTGGTTTCCTAATGTACGCTGCATGTGTTGCATTGTGAGACTGTTTCACTTTCTGATAAATTCACCGGTTCTTCTTCGTCGTCGTTGTTTTCAACGCTGGCCATTTGGTCGTGTCTTTTCTGAAAACAGACGAGTAATTTCAATAATACTGATTTGAGAAGTTTAAATATTTAAAAAAAATTAAAACTAAATTTTGATGATAATCATTTCCCACGAACGATTCTGGAATCTTATTGTACAAAAATTAGCTAATTATTTCAACACGTATCGCATGTTATTAATAGCAAAACGCGAGAACGAGATGTTTTATCAGTATTTTAAATGAAAGTCACTACCAAGGTAAATTATTAAATTACAAATTAACATTTTAATTAACTTTCGTACGCCATTACCTTTAGCTCGGCAGCTAAGCAAACGAAAATATCATCGATGTTTTTATTCTCTTTGGCAGACGTTTCCAACACGTACATTATTTCGGGGACATAATCGCGCATTTCTTCAGCTTCTGATAATTGCACCTCTCTTTCGCTCTCCAAATCGCATTTGTTTCCTACACGACATACATCGATTACAGAATTTCATTTCGAAACGATACGAGCGTCGAATTTAGGTGTATGAATTATGCAAAGTATGCTCACCGACTAAAATAAGAAGTACATTCGATCCAGTGTACCTTCGAACTTCTTCGATCCATCTTTGTAAATTTAAGAACGTAGAGCGTTTGGTAATATCGTAAACTGGAAAACAAAAACATTATTAGAACGTTATATTCGAAGGTAATCGCTGAGACATTATTCAGGCTGCAGCTGCGGTCATCTAAAGGACGTCTACGTCCACCGAAAAATCGTTCATATGGAATATTAAATAATTTTATAAATTTTAATTCAATGTGGGTACAGTATATAGTGAAATGACACATAGCATAATGACCTTCACGCCGACGACGATCGAATAAAGACCATCCGTACTATGTGCATTTGTTTGGAAACTAAATCATTAAATTCGAACGAACGGTACATAATGAAATTCATCGGATTGTTTTCAGTTTTACGTTTATAATTGAGAAATTTACGCTCGTGGCGTGAACTCACCAATTATGACTCCGTTCGCGGAACGATAATAACTTTGGGTGATTGTTCGGAATCTTTCTTGGCCAGCGGTGTCCCATATTTGTAACTGAAATAGAAAATTGCATTGTTTTAGAAAAATATTCTCGAGTGGCCTAGATAACAAAATGTTGAGTAATTAAGGCGACCGTTTTAGCTTCGTGTAATAACAATTGATATCTAAACAAGGAACCGATAGCGTATAATGGAAAGTTATGAGACGGTTAGATTTATAGACATTGTGAACATTTAAATATAAGTATTTACTTAATGACAAAGCGCTGGGAGTACTTTTTTTTCGAGAAGATATGACTCATAGAACATATTGAGGTGTATGTAAAGTTCATCAAACGTAATACTTTCTGATCGAAGTTTATGAACTTGTTTTAAGTAAGGTGTAAGGGTGATACTAACCTTAATCTTTTTACCATCCAAGAAAATGGTTTTCATTGAAAAATCTACTCCTATGGTGCTCCCTTGGCGTTCGATGTAAGTTCCTGAGCGAAAACGTTGCACGACACAAGTTTTGCCAGTTCCACAATCACCAATTAAGACAATCTTGAAAAGGAAATCGAACGCTTCTTCGCTCTGGAGTTGCGAGTTGTTAATAATATTGGTCATCATCTTTACAAAATTTGAATACACTAACGAGATGGTCAATTAACAAGAACAAAGCGCAGTTGGTAGTTGGGATAACAGTTTCTCTTCTCGAACAGTGATAACATTAAACACCACCAACTGATATACGAAACAAAACACAGACTCGATGAACGGATCAAGCCTCGTGAATCGCTAATGGCAACGAACGAACTAGAAACCACCAATCAGAAACACGAAAATGACTCGTACCGAGGAAAAGAATCTAAATGTGCAGAATGAAATTTCGCTGTTCCATTCTTTGTACTATTTTTGTCGAAATTTAATGAAAAATTGCCTCGGCTAGAATTGCGCGGAATTTTACCGAAAAGCATTTTGAGTTTAGTCAGCTTTGTGTAAATTATTTACTGGTTTGGAGGTTTTTTGGTTTAATTTAAACTTTAGTTAGAATTTAGAAACGAAGCGTATTTTATGGAAAATTTGGAGTAGCCAAACAGTAAACGCAGCTCCATTACAATTTTTTTTTGATATTATGAGGAATTGATTTCAAAAACAATCATACTCAAAAAATCAAAAGCGTACCTACTTTGAAGTTTTAAGATGGAAAAAACTGTCAAGGGATTACGTACTTTTATTGGAAAACTAATGTCACGATCGTTCTTTTCATAAAATCTTCCTTCAAAAACTGCAATAAAAATTTATATGTAATTTTTGACTGCGGTTGTTTTTTGAATTAACCCCTCAAATCTCAATATATTACCTACTTACTCCATCTCATCTGCAAATGAAATCGAACCCCTGTTTTATTTTTGAAGGAGAGAACAGGAAATAATTTTTAGAATGTGCACTTTCATTTGAAATCATGATTTTTTTCTACCTTAGGTCGAAAATTTCAAATAATTAGTAGCCTTCAAATTCAAATTATGGATTTTCCAAGATTTTAAAATCAAATGAATTTTTAATCGCGGCACCTACGATTACGAATCAAATCTATGACATTTTTGTAACTTCAAGAAAAAAATATTGATGGCAAATTTTGGTCAAAAATTTGAGCAGTATTTGGAAAATTTTAAATCATTTCGGATTTTAAATTCAAGCATTTTTAAAAATCCGGATATGCATTTTGAAATTAAATTTTTTCGGATTTTGTCAAATCCTCCATATTTTATAATGAACTTTTTTGTTTCATTTTCGATATTCACTTGATTTTCTTGAAAAGTAAGAAGGACTCATGGACTGTACTGTATCCAGAGTCAAAATTAAAAAAAGTAAAAAGTTAAACACAAGTTTTGGATTTTGGATTTTAAATCCAACTATAAAATTTTGGATTTTGTCAAACCTCGTTATTCAAACTTTTGATCCAAAATTTTGCTTTTTTCAACTTTGAAATTAAATTGTTGAAATTTTTGTGATTTTTGAAAAATAATTTTCAAGTCAGAAATTCACTAAATTGAAATTGTGAAAAAATTTTTAGTTTTGATTTTAAATTTCAGAATTTTTTTAAATTTTGGGATCAAAGTAATAAATTTGTGTAATTTCTTGATCAATGTTGGTCAAAAATCAAAAATCGTAAATCTTGATTTTGATCCCAAATTTTAACTTTTTCAACTTTGAAATCGTGACCCTTCTGAAGTTCTGAGTCACACTTAGTAAAACTCATTAATCGTGAAGTTTTAGTGATTGCCACATCACAGATAGGAGTGGCGGGTGGCTCAACGCAGGGGCGCTTCAAATTTTGAACCGTTGAGGTTTGCTTACCGGCATGTATTATTAAAAAAAATTTTATTTCCGAACTATACAATTTTTCAAAAAATTTTGAACTGATAAAAAAAATTCAAAAATTTTTTTTTTCAAGTGAGGTCAATTCAAGTAGCGAACTTTGTGTGTGTGGGGGGGGAGAAATATGTCAAAAAATATGATATACGAATGATGCCTATCTCAGTAATTGAAGGAGCTGTGCAAGTTTGAATTGGCAAATATCTACCTTTATATTTCAAAGTAAAACATTAATTATCAAAAAGGTAAATATTATTGAAAAATGTTTATAACCATATCAACTAAATGTTTTTTCTAACTAGAAATAAGTGCTGACAATTTGTTGAGTAAATTTGTAACAATGAAAGGTTGTAACAGCTCTTTTTTTCAATAAAATGAGGCATTAGTGAATTTCACTAAGTGTGATATTCGTGGAACAATTTATGAGTGACTTCAAAGGGTTAAAGTCAGGTACCTACCATTTTTGTGATTTTAGATCAAATGAAAATAATCTATGATTTCAGAAACATTATTTTCAAATTTCAAGCCAAAAATCATAACTTACCAATTTGTGACTTTTGAATTCAAATGAGATTTTTTCGATTTTGGATTCCAAATAATAGTAGGGTAGTCTTGTAACTTTTTGTTCAGAATAATGATAAAAGTATTGGTAAAAAATTGTGACTCATTTGTTTGAAATTTCTGTTTTATTTCCATATTTTGTTCTGTTCTACATACCGTACGGCTCTCATACGTTGTGTTCATGTTTTTTAGACTATATTTTTTTACATTAATAAAGAAGGTTTTTGTAATTTTTGTTCATTTCTGAAGTATAAAAGTGTGAGAAGCGAGGGGTGGGGGTGAAGATATGGTCCGATGAGTTTTTTTTTCATTTTCAGTGCTCTAAGTAACTCCTATCTCCATTTAACATAGAAAACACATGGATTTTATTTGGGTGTTCCAAGTATTTATTTTTCGAAAAAAACTTGGAACACCTCTTTTTTTAAAAAAAAAGTAGTAAAAATCAATTTGGCGCGCTTGTTTTTTGCAAAATCTCGAAGTGGAAGTTGCAACCAACATTTTGACTGTTTAATAAAATTTTTATACCAACTGGTTCCAAAGCTATACGCTTTTTAACATTTCAGTGTTCCAAGTATGCCTTGCGTACGGTACGTACTAGAAACAAGACGAGTTAATGAGTGATTGGCTACCTATCTTAATGTTATTGTTTTTTAATAAATACAATATATTTATGTGCTCGATCTTTAAGAAACTGCGCAAATTAATTTCGAGCTGCGCCTTTTCTTTGGAACTGCACCAAATGTGCTTGTGGATCTTGGCTTTATAAGTCCTGATTAGAAAGTTTGGAAGGAACGCTTCATTTTGACTTCAAATGCTTCAATTTTCTTCCAACAATATGATACTTATCGTATTATTAAATAAGACATTTAAAAAATAGATAATATTATTTTTTTCTTCAAAATGTAATTTTTTCGTTCCATTTTGAAATGTGAATTAAAACAAAAAAATTCAATTTTTTCAGACTTGACGTCAGAAACAGAGGACACATTTAAGCATAATGTGCAAGATATCCGTTATATATACGATCATTTTCAGAACCATGAGAACAGGAACATTCATCTCCAACCTAATTTGTGTTCTAAGTGAGATCTATAAAACCCATAATTCATAATTTTTTCTATCAAAAACATTTGAATCTAGATATGAAGTAGGTAACCTTTATTCGGGACTGCGTCGAACATAAGGTTTCTTTTGTTGCTGCTGTTGGCTTTGAACTTCTGGTTGTCGGAGAAATGCAGATTGCATACTCGAACTTTGGTGTATGTATGTGTCTGAATTCATTACGAGCTGAGACTGCCCAGTTAAATTTAACCAACTGCTCCACAGCTAAATGTACATAAATTTAAAAAAATGAAACGAATTTGAAGAGGAACTTCATACCTACTTATTTTTTCCTTACAAGGAGGGAGCGACTCTTAAAACCCTTGCAAATTTTCATTTTATTGAATATTTGTAAGGAAAAGTGGGTTATTATGCAAAATTTTGTACTCAAACACGACTCATGACCTCAAAAATGCTTAAAATTTCAAAACGCTGATGGAATATTCAATATACCTACATTCTTTTGAGCATTACATATTTATGCGCAGGGGTAGAAGTTTCTGACAGTTTGAGCCCCTGTGATAAAAACTTCAAAATATTAAGTAGTTCAACACCTGTAGGTACACAAAAAAATTACTAAATCTAAAATTATATTGTTCAATCACTTACCTCGGTATTTCGGTTCGGTAACCTATGTAGTGGAATACCGCATCCCGATTTCTGCTGGCATCCAACCACAAAACATTTGTGGACCATAATAGACAAAATTAAAAATATACACCTTTTTGAAACTATTTTGATAATACACTTCGAAGTGTGGTCTGAAAAATTTCATTAAAACATAATTCACGTTGATTTATGGTTAATTTCAATTTCCTCTAACCAGCATATTTTCAAAAAAAGAACGAATTTGTACATCACTGAACGTCATTTTGAGTATATTTACACCTATACCTTAAATTAAGGAGAAAATTCTCTCAAAGTGAACACGTTCGGTACAAAATCGAATAAACTCCACAAAGAAAATCTCACCCGTAAAATTCAATAAAAACACAATATTAAAAACTGTTCAGATGTAATTTAATCCCCATATTTACAACGGAAACATATTACTTGCTAAAGGGTAAGATTAAAATACAAATGCACACTAACCGTAGGTAAATAAAAAAAAAATCGTACAAAATATCACATCTTTAAAAATTAAAACGAATAAGTATCGGTCACAGAAAATATAACCAACATAGGGATACAAAAAACGACACCTATCGTAAATATTCAGCCTTAGCGACACTACGACTTCATTCAATTTCGTAGCTTCTAAAATGAATCTTCCGAAAAATATCAACAAAACGGTTTCGTTATTCGTTTTAAACTTTCAATACATACAGTAAAGTGAACAAAAAGCGCAAAAATTAATAATCAGGTAATAGAAGAAACCTATAGAATAGACCTAGTGCATTAAATTGGAAGATTCAGACAATCAAAAATCAATCTGCAGGTTGGTATCTAGAAGTTTCACAGACGTATTGACACCGTGTATTCAAACCTTAACGAAAAAAAAAATCACAGTTTAAACGAACCTATAACTAAAGAGGAATTTTCAATTCTCTTACAACTTTCAACGTCGAAAGAGTATCCAATACGTAATGGTAAATTAGAAATTACACATCAAAAAAATAAACGATCATATGCAACAAAATCAGCAAAATTCAACAACGTTGCTTATTTAAATATAAAAAAAATTCTTCGACATAAAACAACCACTTATTTACAAAAAAAAAAAAAAAAAAGACGACATCACGTAAGTTAACTAATAAAATAAACTAATCAATACTTCACACGACCGCACTATAATAATGAAAATTTTTATAAAAATGCAAAGTAAGAATAATTCATCGTTTTTTCATGTATTCAATTCAATGGTAACGTATTAGAAGAAAAAAAACGATTAAAACATTTCGAGAAAGTGTTCGAAAAAAATTTACAAATATACAACGAAATAACTACTTCATATTTCAACAATTCGGTCGCTAAATGCCACCACGTGACGTATGTGTTCGACAACACGTTAGTGAATTAAATGAATCCGATGCTTCGTAAAAATAAACGCTACGAATGAATCTCATCAAATAAAATAACTCGAAAAAATAAAAAAAAGCCACAATTTCTATCATTGCTTAACTGATCGTTATAAGAATAAAAATTAAAAACGAAATTACAAAAAAAAAGTTGCATAACTCGGAGTAATTTATAAAGCTTTGCTTTACCTGCAAAACAAATCTACGTTCTGCTCTCAATTTTTAAATCTAACGTCATTAAACTATAAATATAAACATTTTTCTACAGTCCATTTCGGTAGAACGTTGTAAGATATTTCAAACGATTAGTTAAGTATTTCACTTGAAAACACGAGATCAAAAAACGCTTATTTACTCGTATTTGAATTTTTATACACTATATTAAATTTAGGCGTAAGATAAGTCTGATCATCCGCCGAATCGTTACCGATTCGTTGAATTTTCGGAGACGTCGTAGTTCTGCCATCGATAATATTTACGATATTCGGAGTTGCAATCCGCATAGTCGACTTGACAGCAACGTTGCGTTTTTTCTTCGATTCATTCTTCAAAGGCACCTTCCTCGCCTGCTCCTGTTGGTATTTACATTGCATCAAGGTGATCTCGGATTCCATTAATTCGCGCACGATGTTACGAATTTTCACCGTGATCTTTTTCCGCGGCCTTTCCAGCGGATTATGTTTGGTTCTGATGTGATCGGATATGTATGTGTACTTATCGTACGACTGGCCAATTAGGCCGGTTGGGCAATATGGGCACATAATCACAACCTCTTTTTCTCGAGGAATACAAGCACGATTAGATCCGCTGATGTTGATCAACGATTCGTGGACGTGATTATCTAAAGCGTCGCTACCGATTAATATTTTATCGCAAATTAGACATTCCATAGGTTGATGTTTACATTTCCGGTGCATGTCCAGAGCAGACTGATCAGTTTCGATGCCGCATAATTCGCAACGTTCTATTTGCTGAAAACGATTCATCTGTTCAGTTTTACACATAGAAATATGATCATCTAATTCGAGCGAATTGCATCTTTTTCCGCAGTACGAACACGCCAATATTCGATCGCTGGCTAGTACCTTGATTTCGTTTACTTTGATCGGAGACCTATCGTTCGGATTGGAGTACTTGGGACAAACGCATAGATGTTTGGCGATTGTGACGGCCGAATGGAACTCTTTGTGGCAATACGAGCACGGGTAGATTCCTCCGACGATTGGCACGATTGTGCCAGAAACCGGACTTATTCTGGCGGTGGGTTTTGGTGTTGGAGCAATGGATACCGGAGTTGAAGACTGAGATCTGTTTCTTTTCGTTCTGGAAAAATACATTTAATATTTTATTTAGTCTAAAATAATGAGAAAGAGATGAGGAGGAGGAACTGCTTCAGGAATGATGAAATTCATCATAATTGTCAAATTACAGATTAAATAAGTATGAGCTTACCTTTTTACGTGGACATAATTTATATGATTTTTCAATCCGGACGAATTTACACATACTTTGGAACAATGAGGGCAACGATATTCTGTCGAAATGAAATAAAATACTTAATACAGAAAATTATTCCAAAATGTATTGGTAATCAGATTTGAGGCAGAGTCTTTGAAAATTGTGACTCAAAAGTCGAAACGTACGAGCCTTCGAAGATGTTGAATGAAATTATAGTGTCTAATAGGCTTTCAATTTTCAAAAACTTCTACTTTTTCAATTTTTTTTGGATGGAAACAACTCTATTTCTGTACATATAGGGGTCGTGAAAGAGCGTAGCCGGGTTTATAGGGGTGATTTGGCCCTGAGCGCCGGATTTGAAATTATCTAGTGGAACTTGGTCTTTATGGTCTAAAACCCCCCTGACAAAATTTTTAGCTCGATATCCCAACCCCAACCCCTTCTGGAGGGGTTAAATGTGGATTTTCGTTAGAATTTCTATTTTTGCCAGTTTTTAACCGAATTTTTTCAAACTTGCAGGAATAGTAGACAGTATCGAGGGTAATTTATGGAATTTTTTGAAAAAAATTTCGAGCACTTTTTCAAGGTTAAATGGAAATTTTAAGCTTTCTAAGGGCCATTTTGATAACTGCTTTCACAGATGCAATTCTGAAACAAAAAAATATTGTGTACTTGGTCTGGATGGATGTACTACCTCATATTTTTATAGAACTTGATATCATGGCGTGTCATCTTCAAAAATGCAAAAAACCGAATTTTTTTGCCTATTTTCTTTGTTAAAAGGACCATTTCTGGTCGAGTTTTTTTTTCTTGCAATATATCACTAATGACACCCAAATACACCATCAATCTGCATTTGGACCAAATTCTTTCATTTCCCCCTTTTTTCCAATTTTCTTTTGAAATATTCGAATGACGCCATTTTGAGCACCCACAACCTCTACAAAATGATCTAAGGGCCTAAAAATCAAGTCTGAACTTGTTTCATGGCGACATACATCGTATATTACAATTTTAGCAAAATCGAGAATTTTTTTTTTTTTTTTTCAAAAATTGAGAAGTTTTGACTTTAAAAAATATTACACGTAATAAATTGAAAAAAAATCAAAGTTTCTCGGCTTTGCTGAAATTGCAATATGATGTATCTGTAAAGTAAAAAGACCCCAGATCTGAGGATAAACCCCCAAGTTTGGCCACTCTCTATTAGAGAAAAATCGACTAGGACTTTCAAAATAAGACTCTCGTAATTTCGATTCTTTTAAAATGGAGACTCTGAGTCGTGGATTAGCCAGTCTATGAGAAATAAAATTCGAAGTCTCGTTTCGAGTCAACTCCGGATCTGCAAATCTCTTTCGAGAGTAGACTCTGCCCAACTATGCTGTTAATTCAAACTGAGCTTACCTATTGGCCTCAATCTATCGTCTGTACATCTCATCTGCAGAAGAGAAAATTAATTAGTCGACGAAATATGCATTTTGGGAACATTAACAAATGAGTATCAACATTACGAACCGAAATTCTTGAAACGCATTCTTCGTCTTCTTCTTCTGATGAAATCTCAATAGAAATGTCATTGCTGTTGCTGACTTGATCGAATTTATTCTGTTGATAATCCAATATTTGTTCGACCTGATTGACAAATACGTAATTTACTTTCGATATTCTATCGTGTCAACTAATCGACGAAAAATTAGCATAGAAATTATCGAAATCGTTCAATTTAAATTGAGGAAATACGACATGTCTTTTAAAAAGCTTGCTTTTGTCGTTATCAAACGAAAATAAGAAATAATTCTTCCAACGTACCTGTTTCTCAATCACTTCATCTTCCGAGAATTTACCAATATTGATAATTTCTCCATGAGCTATTTCCGCGTGCTTTCTAATTTCATCTTCGGTCACACTATGAGTTCCACAATCATAACAAACGTATCTGTACATATCAGAAATTGGAATTAGTAACATGTAAATTCATCAAACACCCATAATCAAATACAAAAACCACCTTTCGTAGTTTTTCTCTTGATATAAATGTTCCTGCATGGTTTTCCTATTCGTGGTATTATATTCTTCGCAGAACGGACATTTGTAACGGTTATTTGATAATGGCAGTATAAGCAAATGATTCAATTCGGCGATTTGCGAATCGTCAATTTCGCATCGAGGTAAACGATCTGACTTCGATTTGGCAGCATTTTTATCCGAACTATTCACCAGGTTTGATTGCTGTCCATCCGAAGATTTTGAATATTGCGAGGATGATTTTGCTTTACAAGGACTCGATGTATTCGACGAAGATTGTGAATTTTCGTCATTTTCGGTCAGCTAAGGAAAACAAAAAGGGTTACATAACATATTCTCTTAAATTTACGAATTGTTACATTGAATGCTTTCTTACCTCTTTGTAAACGGTAACGACAACTTGCGAAATGGATTCGTGTTTTTCGTTCATGTGTTTGTTCACTACATTCATATCGTTATCGGCAAAATTGCACAAACAGCATTTGTATTGTTGGTTGACACGATGGCACGACATGCAATGCGTTTTTATAAGCTCTTCGGACATCATTGGGTAGCTTTTGCATAGATTGCATTTCCACATACTGACTCTCGAATACGTGACTGGAAATGAAATATTTGTTATGGAATCTGCCTCATAAGGTAATTCTAGTGGAAAAATTTTGCACTCGATGAAGGCAGCGAAATGATTTTTTATCCCAGGATTTCAATCTCATAAATAGGTACAGGATGTTCAATAGAGTGAGTCGTTTTTGACTTTTTTTTGGAAAGTTGAAAAAGGAATTTGAAAAATTTATGGAAAAAGAGCATAGAAAAAAATTTGGGTATCTGACTTGAACCAAAATTTTTCAAGTGGGGTTCAAAATTTTCAAATTTAAAAAAAAAACAAATTTTGATTTTTCTAAATTTTTGGCGTGAATTAAAAAAATTTGTACCTGACTGGAACCAAAATTTTTCAAGTGGGGTTCAAAATTTTGAAATTTAAAAAAAAAACATTTTGATTTTTTTAAATTTTTGGCGTGAGTGAAAAAAAATCCTAAGTTTTCCAGATTTTTTTAGGGATGTTCAGATGATTTTTGTGTGTAGCCAAAATGGTTGTTTTTGAAGATATCTCGAAATCGAATGAAATAACGATTACATACGGTTTGATCGATATTAAGGATTCGATTTTCATTCCAGGTGCGCATTAGACGAACACCGTCTCCATTTTCGTTTTAGAAGTTCTCAAATTGTTGTGAAATAAGATGAAAATGCAAACTAATTTCGTGTAATGAAGGAAATTTGAGAACTCATAAGAAAGTAAAGTGACGTCATGAGTGAAAAGTAAACCATTAATATCGATTAAATCGTATTTAATTGGGATTTTTATTCTATTTCGAAATATCCTTAAAAAAAGACCATTTTGATTACATAAAAAAATCATCTCAGGCCGCTAAAAAAAATCAGGAATTTTTCTTACTCATCTATGATAACAATACAACTAACTACTCACAAAAAATCAAAAAAAAATTCGAAATTTTTTTTGAGTTTTTGAAAATTTGAAAATTTTGAACTTCATCTACAAAATGGTTGATGTTGGAGATCCAAAATTTTTCCACCATTTTTTGATGTTCCTAAAAATTTTTTTAAATTCCTCCTCCAACTTTCCAAAAAAAAAGTAAAAGGCAGATAAATCATGCTTTTTCTCAAAATATTTAAATTTCATCATTTTTGAAAACTGTTCAGTGAGTCTCAATAATTTATTGAAAAATAAAGAGGAATTTCTCTTTCTCGGAAGTACAGATCCTTCCCAAAGAGAAGTAGAAAAAAATTATGAAACAAAAAATTACACATTCTTAATACTCTACAACTTTAGTTTGAAATTATTTTTCGTATCGTTAATTTGGTAGACTTTTTCACCCGGGTGTCCCAAAAAAATCACTATGTAGAAAAAAGTTTCAAACAAAAGTTGTTAAGTATCCAAACCCCATAATTTTTTAACCCAAATTTTTTTTGTACCTAGCAGTGTACAAAATTTATTCTTCCAAGAAGAGGAATTTATCAAGATTTTTTATAAAAACATTAGTAATAAACTGAGAACCATTGAGCTGATTTCAAAAATATTTGGCTTATAAGAATCATTTTGATTTTAGCTGCGTCTAGATTGAATTAAAATACCCCTTTTTCCTTTTGAACAGTTTTTTGGACACCCTGTGGATAGGATCAAAAAATTTAGTATAAAGTTTCAAAAGCCAAAATACTGAAACGTAAAACAGAAGCTATAGTCGGTTAAATAAAAAAATAATCAATTCCCATTCCCACTGAATTTCTTGAAAAAGAGCACTCTTACGATACGACTCAAGAAAACTCGACCATGAAACCCCCAGTCAAGAAAATTTCACCATCACTTCAATTTCAATCATTTCGCTGAGCTTCATTCGAATACAAGTTGATTAGAAAACGAGCCAATACCAGGATTACGAATATAGGACGAATCACTTTGGTATCTAGCTTCGCGACACAATTCTTCGATTTCATCGGCCGTTAAATCTCTGATCGTTTGAATCTGCGTCGGTGAACCTGGATGATTTTCTAGCTGATGATTTTCGATAATTTGTCTGCAGAAATACAAGAAAGCAATCATTAAAAATATATTTAAACCAATACGTACTTGACTATTTGTACGAATAAAAAAATAATAATTCAAACTTCAATGTTAGTCACACAATGCAGTGTCAATATAAGATCGACTTTTCATCACAAAATTACCCAAATAAAGATATAAAAATACGTAGGTATTAAATAAAGCGTTAAACATTACGAGGATTTCCACAAAAAAAAATCTAGCCAAGCTTACATATTTTCATTATATTCCACAAATTTATTCATCCGCACACAAAAAATAATAATAAATGAAACTAGATTTCATTCCAACGTAAAATAAAATCGTAGAAGATCCCAAGAATAATGTAATACACGAATACCCCAAATTGAACCCCAAAACATGAATTCATTCGGCGAAATAGCCCCAAAAGCAAATTTCCTAAAAGGGAATAAAAGCATCTTAATTTTTCATATTTTCATCAAACCTAACAACTCGGTAACGAAACGAATTCGAAATAAAAAACATTACGAGTGACTACATCTCTAAAAAAAAAAATCTTCACACACTCTAGCACAACTTCAATTTCACTATTGAGAACTTGCCTTTGAAAATGCAACTTAGTACAATAATAGCATTTGTACAATCTGCCGTCATGATATCTTAAATGCGTGTGTATCTTATCGACTGGAATGACTACACCGCAATGAGGGCAGCTAAAAACAAAAACACAAAAAAAACGTATTCCTGTTATTGAATAACAATATTAAAGGTAAAAGCGTCGATTCGGTGCCCTATTTCGTCCACAATCGTAAAAAAAAAAGCAGCAGAAAAGCATCGACCGGCCGTAAATTATTACATATCCCACAACACAATACGAAAAAACACAATTAGAGAAATCAGTACTTGAAATCCAACTCCGAATGCAGCGTTTCCCAGTGACTCTTTAGTCTGCTCGCGTCAGTCGATCTATAAAAACAATCCGGAGCGCCGCAGCTGAATCTCAACGTCTTCGGTACAAATCCTGGAATTATCTCGTTCTTGTCGCCCGAATACGCCTCCATTTTCTGCAAAAAAACACGTCGCGATTGCATTAGTCGAGATAAACACGATTCAACTTGTAGCTTAATGCGGGCTATTCGAGCAGAACTTTTAGCTACACGTTACTTCTCTCTTACACCATAGCAAATCATGCAGATTAAATTTTACATTTCGCCATTACCATCGGTAAACGATAAATATCGTTCATTTTTTCTTTATCTCGGAAATAATAACATCGCAGGTTTATCATTTCGTTGAAAAAAAATTACCATCGGATGGAAAAACACGTATCGTCGACGTTAGTTCTCGTCGTATCTAAATCGAATATTTTCTGAGCGATTGGAATTTCCGAATTTAGATTCTTGATTGGTTGTGAAAGTACAAATTCCATCAATTTTTATACAAACAGGTTCGTTATTCGAATTACTAATTATTTTAATCATTTTTCTACGCGTGCACTTCTTGCAAACTACTTTCTACATCTGAGATTTAAATCATCGTCGAAACAATGATGCTGAAAGTTGAAATGATAATTCGACATTTGAATAATTAACGAGCAGCAACAAAGTATTCAACGGTAAGCTTACCAAAAGCCATTTTCTATTCGCTTACAAAGCTGGAAATATTTAACTGTGTGTAGAATATGGATCAATATTGGATTATATTGATTTTTTATTCGGATTACATAAAATAAGATCATTTCGAGAATAAGCAAAGGAGATGGGAAGGGAAACACTCGATGATACCTTTCGATAAGCTGCAAGTATCGATAAAATTGATACTTGGAATTCGAGCACGACGTATAAATTCAACGCCAATTCGACCAAAAAAACCATCACATGCAAAACTCACTTCCACTAACACTTCGTCACAATCCAACCCTCTAAATACCAACACAATTCCACACATACGTCAAACTTCGCTGCGAATTTAAAATTCCAAACATAAAATGAATAATTACAATTTATTGACGATAAAAAGAAAACAAATAGGTAAAAATACACGTAAATTCAAAGAAGATCAGACTCTATCATCGTCGAAAAAATTGGAAACACGAAAGAATTGCGACAAACAAAAAAAAAATTGATAAAAGCGGGAAGAAAATTTACGTAAAGCTCAACAAACCGATTTATACTCGAAAAACATTACTGGTAAAAATCCACTTTGAAAAAAAAATAAAAAATAAAAAGAAGAAAGAAAGAACTTTCAACTCCACAGGAATTAAATTTCTCGATTCAGTGTACTCACTTCGATCAAACATTTGATCTTTTTATCGTCGGCTTTGGCGCCGAATGCGGCGTGGTTAGTCATTTTGTTAAACATCAATTCCGATTTATCAGTGCACGGCACAGGATTGGTGATATCATTCACCGGAACCAACCCCGTAGAATGGCATTCCAAATGAACGATAATATTCTGGCGTACTTTCGATTTATACGTCGAACAGATGCCACAAGTGACCGGTTCGGAAAATAATTGCATTGGTAATAATCGTTCCACGTCTTGTAAACTATATACAGTGGTTATTTGTTTAGTAGCGAGATCGGCGGCTTCTTTCTGTTTAGCCGTCGTTGCGGTAGAGGCTGAAGACAGATATTTCGAATCTGTAAATTTTTTATATTGTTTATGGCTTTTACCGCCTCCCTTTTCCTGCAAACACAAAGTAAACACAACTTCGATATCCGCCATTGTCATAAATACGAGTATTTTTAAATGCTTCTACGGGATTGTGACGAAATAATCGGCGGCCAGCAGGCACCGGGGCCCGGGGGGTCCGTTTTTTTTGGCGCAACTGTAAAGTTATTATGCCGATGCCGACGAGCAACGCTGAAAACGTATTGTTAACATATCGTTATTTCCAACAGAGTACATTCGTATTACACACAAACAATAATATGAGGAAAAAAAACACACAAGAATATCTTTACAATTCAATTTCATCGTTCGCGATCAAACCGAAAGAAAAACCGACGAAAGACGCGAAAAATACGATCAACTTTCGTGCGATTCGACACATAAACATTCGACATTGCACCATCAAAAAGAATACAACACTCATAGGCACTTTTTTGGCTCGATTCGTTTCAAAATATCGTCACATATCGACAGGAGTGCGAAAGAAAGAAGAAAGAAAGCGAAATTAAACTATACTTACTGAGTTTGGTAAAACGATATACAAATCTTCGTGGGTGTTGTTTTTCAACGGATTGGCCGGAATTACTTTGAACGAATTCACTTTGTGGGTTTGCTTGACGTGGTCTTCGGCTTTCTTGGATGTAGTAAATCGGGTATCACAGAGTGAGCATATGTATCTGGGGATGCCGTGGAGTGCGATGTGAGTCAAAAATGCGGCGTTCTTTTGGAAAGTTCGATTGCAATGCGGGCATTTGGGTGATGTGCGGTAACGAGCGTTGTCACAAGTTGGTAGGTGATCTTTGAATGGAATGTATGTTTCGAATGCTGCTGTACATCCTGAAAAAATTATAAATAAATATTAGTAATTCGTATTGCAAAGATTTGGTTTAGAAATGAACGAAAAAGTTTATTCAAATCGAAAAAAAATTACGAATGGATAAAGACATGAAAAAATTGAGATTTCGAATCTGTTGAAATTCAAAATAGTCTAAGCGATCAACACATGTTTTCTTATTTTTTTGAACACGAGTTGACATGAGGTTTTTCTTCTAGTATGAGCAAAAAAAATTGTTGGGTAAGGAGGTCATAAAAAATTGTCTTTAGGGAGAGATCAGGGGGGGTGGAGGAGTGGAAACACCCTTATTTCTGCAAATAAAGAGGTAGGAGTATGTTTAGTATCATTTCCACATAATTCGACCCCCCTGAACTCAAATCCGTCATCACTTTCTCGATTAAAAGTAGAGAAGTGGCACAATCGTAAAATTTGTATCGTCGAACAAGGTCAATTTTAAATTCCTATCTTTTAAGAAGAATGGCTTCTCACCACTGTAGAATAGGGAAAAATACACAAGATCATCTAGTAATTTGATATCATTTCACAACAATTTGAGAACCCCTAAAAAAGTGAAATAGTGTCGAGGTTTATCTTGTGTGCACCTGAAGTGAAAATAGAACCTCTAACATCGACCAAATCGTACGTACCTAATTGGTTTTTAATAAAGGATATGCTTTTGCGATGGCCAAATCTGCGAAAAACAATACGAAATTTGGCCACACTGACTTTAAGACATTTTGTCAGACTTTTTTAGACTTGAAAAAATTTTTAGATTTCCACTGACTTTTTGGACATGGAAAATTTCAGAGATCACGCTGACTTTCAGACATTTTGTCAGCCTATTTTAGACTTTCTGGACTTGAAAAAATTTTCAGATTTCAAACGATTTTGTAGACTTGAAAAATTTCAGAAATTCTGACTTTTTCGATTTTGAAAAATTTTATCAAGTGTCAGTTGACTTTTGAACTGGGAAAAATTCAGATTGTTTCGAGGTTTGACTCCTAGACAGTAATCATTTGAACGCTCTTATTTTTACAACTCACTACTCAAAACATTTTTTTTTCAATTCAAAATTTTTTTTTAATTCTTGAAAATTTCAAAATTTTGAACCCCAGCAGCAAAATGTTGGTACAAGTCAGAGACCCAACATTTTTTCAGTCTTTTGACATCACCTTACAACTTTTTTTGATCTTCTCCTCCAACTTTCCAAAAAAGTCAAAGACCACCCACCCTAGCCCTCAAAAGGCAATTTTTGATTGCTCCTTCATCTAAATTTTTTTTTTGGTTCATACTAAAAGAAACCCCACATACCAGCTCGTGTTCAAAAAAAGAATTGCATATTGCTTTTATTGTCCTAATCGTTTGAACTAAATGAATAAATAAAATTGATTAAAATCGAAAAAAATTCACGTATGGGTAAAAACATGAAAAAATGATATTTTAATCTCCTAAGACCCCGAATTCATTTCTTAACTATCCATTCATTCATCAAACAAATAACTCACCATCGAATCCGCACTTATACAAATCGGTTCCGGTTAGACCATTGGAAGTCGTAGATCTGGACGTAGTTTTAGCCAAAACGGCCGGTGCTTCTTCGTTAATCACCAATCTATCACTGGTATCATCATCCGAACTACAAACCGCGATTACATCGTCGTTATTCGAATCACCAGCGTTATTATCACTGGCTTCGCTAACAACATTTACTGGAAGCAAAACACCATCGTTATTTTCGTCTCGTCTCCCTGCCGACGATTTTCTCCGCTTAGTCGAGCAGGCTGTTCGCATTTCTTTGCGATTTTCCTCCGCTTGCTCTTCCTCTAAATCCAATTTCAGTACATATTGTTTATCTTTATTCAAAACGTATATACCGGTTGCTTTTACAGAGCCTTCGGGCGTATCCGCGTGTAAAGTCACCGCCGAAGCTTTGTTTCGATCTATTATAACAAAATGCTTTTTCAGATTATCCAGCGATTCGTCCAAATCCAATATTTCAATGTAGTCGTCGAATTTAGGAGTATTCTGCGTTTCCGGATCCTAAGCAAACATATAAACTTCGAATGAGTCCAATTTGTAAATATAAAATCGTACATCGACCTAGATATAAAGGTAACGTGTTTTAACACGACCCATTCGCCGCTCCACATTTTTACTATTCCAACTGCATCGATTTCATTATAAAATTTTAACCGAACTTATTATAACGAAAGTTTTTAAGATAAAAATGAAAATTGTTGTGATTTTTAACACGTGTCATCTCCAAACAAACACAAACATGCTGGTCGGCTACAGATCGTAAGACTGCAAAATCACCAATTCACCTTACGCCTATCGTTTCATCCACTCGTCCCAGCCCATATCACCATGGTAACTCCCTTCGAACAAAAGAAGGGTTACTCGGGACTCGATACGGGTTATCCTCGACCGCAGGGTTCCTTTTCGAGTGGATCGAATGTTGTTTCTTCTAATAGAAAGGTAGACGAAGCAGGGAGGTGTTTTTAACAGTTATGTCTAGACTTGAAAATGACGTGGTGAAGATTTCTTTGATCTTCGTTTCAAAATAGGCGATATTACTTCAATTAGATCAACCTTGAATGTGATATTATAATGATTTGAAAGGAAAAAATTAATATTTGGGTAAATTTAAACTTTGATAATTATAATTTTATTCAAATGCTTAATTTTAGCCGGATTAAGTTTTCAGAAGAATTTTTCACGTTTGCGTAACGACAGAAAATGAGAGATTTTTGAGTACGAACTAAACACCTTGACTAAAAATACAAAAATTGGGGGAATTTTAACGTAAAAATGACATCTCTTTATCGCTAAAAAGGGTCATAAGGTGAGAATAATTTTGGATGATCTCAAGGAACGATAAAAAAACGAAAATTTTCTCATAACGAATTTCTTTCAATAATGAGATCCAAATATTGCAAAGATTGATAATAATATTGCCTTACTGAGAGGCCTGATCAAAGTTCCATCACTATTTTCATATCTAGATACAATTTTCAAAACACCTACATCCAATAATGGAATCAAAATTCATTATACCTCGATACACGATTTAAAATGCAAGTCAGTAAAATATTATCAATACCTTAGGCGCAATACGTTTCACAGCTTTCGGATACAAAATAAAATGATCTCTCAATAAATGACTTTTAATGGCATCTTCGGTGGCAGCACCATGCATACAATAGACACATTGGTATTCTCCGTAACCGTGGAAAATTAAATGCTGAAACAATCAGATAAAACGCAACGTAAGCAAAAATTTATCGCGAGCTTCGACTAACTTGATAATTACCTTCAAACTAGAATCCAACGTAAACGAGGACGCTTTACAAACAGAACACTGATAAGAATCCGTCTGCGAATGATTTTTTCTCCAATGGGTTTTATATTCCTCGAATGAAAAAGTTTTGAAATTATTGCCTGAAATTAAAACATATATTCGGAATAAGAAACGCAGCACCGAATTACTGAACATAACACATTGTGTTTTTCTACCAACGACTGAAATGCGAATGGGTTCGCAGTTCGCACTTGTGCGTACCGTAACGATGATTTATTTTCGAAATCGAAATAACATAAATTCACTGTTTTGATCGTACAAATCACGAGTACGTCAAGGAATTCAGAACTGGCGTCAAACATAAATCGAATCGTAAAACCTATCGTCAAGTCAAATATACGTGATTCAACAAACGTCGAGTATTTCGATACTCAAGGGGAAATTTTAGCTCAATTTTTAATGATTTTTCTTCATATGAAAATATTCGAAAACTTTAATTGACGTTTATGGTTAAGAATAATTCATTATTTTCACTTCTTTGCTCTTTGGTTTCAAATTAAATCATTTCAAATGTATCTCTTGATGTCGAATGAACGATAGAATATTTCCATTCGAAAAAATACTCCTGGTAAACCTACAATTACAAATAATACTTACAATGAACACATCTGATAGGAGCTATCACTCCTCTGAGATCTTTTTCGTGATCCGAACGAGCTATGAGAGTCTCCTTATTATCATCCAAACTAGACACCAGGATCCTTGTGTCAAGACAACGATGACTTGCGTTCTAAACAAATCAAATAAAAGTTAGTATTCTTCGATAATATCAACGAGCTCATCAAATTTCCGTTATCAATGTACTAACCATATGCCATAGCAGAAATACTGGTCTACAAGCTCTGAATTTACAATAAGCGCACTGAAACTTGCAATTTTGATATTTCTCCATATGAAGTACCAGCATCTCAGGCGTCTCGAATGTCTTCGAACAATATTTACACCCCAAACAAACCGGATCGAATTTTTTACTTCAAAAAAAAATTGAGCAATAATTTTAGAATTTTCGTAGACAATTTATCGGCAAAATTGCAGCGAATATTTGAAAACTTACTCTTCGAATTTTTATGAACCGTGTGTAAATGATTCAAAAATTCTTTCTTATGATTCGTACAAAATCCGCAACTTTCTTCGGAGCATTTATAAAATTGCATTAAATTTAGTTCGTTTTCGGTAATGAAACTGTCGACACGCGTAGATACGATATTTGACGCCCTACTCTCTTCAACATCAACCTAAACACGAACGAGATTTCAAGATCAGTTCGCAATTATCAACATATTACGGTTATCTCTTCGTCGAATGATACTTACGAAGGTTGTATTTGGAACAGTTTCAACTATAACACTACCAGCTTCTGACGACGAGCTTGGAATTGATTCCGGAATGTTACGTATCTCCGGAGTCGAACCTATCAATTGAGAACACGGTTTGAAAAATTACTCGCAGATCGAGCGCCATTAAAAAACATAAAATTATCGTTCAACTTCGAAAAAATTCGTTCGTCGATTCGATATTCGTATTCAGATAAATTTAAATATTTAAACTTGGAGACGAACGATACGTACGTTGAGAATCACTTGACGTATCCGGTCCCGATAACTTATCGCCACTGAGTTTCCTCACCCTGATCTTAGGCGCATTTCTCAATATGGAAGCAAGCTGTGGCGAAACGATAGCTTTTTGAGTAGGTTCTTTTGGAGGAGGCGTTACCGGAGGAGTCGCCGGAGGCGTTGGTACAGGTGTCGGTTCCTCCGTCGATGGCACTTTTTTAGCTGGAGCAGGCGGAAAATTCGGAGCATTTTCCACCACAGCTTGATTTTCGTGTGTATTTTCTTCATCTTGTGGATCGTTGTTTTTTGGCACTTCTTCTAACGGCTCTTCTTTTACTGTTTGCAAAAATTATCACACAAATTATAATCTAAGTCAAATTTTACCTCAAGTAACAATCGACATGGAAAAAAAACATACTTTGAACAATCGGTAGAACTGGAGTTTGTATTAGACTAGGAATAACATCCAAGTGTTGATTTGATATATGTCGAAACGCAGATTTTAAATTTAGATACTTTTGAGAATGGCCGCAAGTCTTACATTCGGCTTCGATTTTCCAGTTTTTATGAAGGAAAGTAAGATGAAGCGAGAACATGGCGATGTCCACGCTTTCGTACGCGCAGCCGTTGGTTTTACAAATGTAAACCAACGCTGAGTCGCACATACGAACTCCAATCGTAGCGATAGTGATCGAAGTCATCTCGGCATTTTTGAACGCGTTATATTTCGGCAAATCTTTCAATTCGTCGTTAGCGTCGTCTTCGGTAACGGTATTTTCAAACGATTGCTTACCTTGCGACGTCGTCGACGAATCATTATCCAAACCAAGTTCGCATTTCGAAGCGAACGGATCGGATGCAGGAGTACAATCGGATAACGGAGCATTCGACGAATCGGATGCAGGAGTACTCGAAGGCTGAGCAATATTCGACGAACAAGGGTCTTCTTCGGCACTTTCTTCTTTTCTAGCAACTCCTTTTTGGTTTTTCACCTGGTTCACAACTTGCCAATTCGGGTAATGTCCGGTTTTGCTCATTTTCATTCGTAACTTGGAAGCTTTGCCGGGTTTTAGTTTCCTTTTCCTAGGAGATTTACAATCGGATTTGGGTTGGATTGTTTCGGACTTCGGTTCAGTTTTGGCGAAAAAAGAATTGACGACTTTTAATTGCTTGCTTTCGGTAAATTCCGATTTACGGGAATCAGAACGAGATTTGTCATGGCATACGCAAGAGTCGAGGTTATCGCATGTGCTTGGATACCTCGGAAGTACCGGTATTGGTTCCTTAGGGCAATGTTTCTTCTTCATGTACGATAAATCTTTTCTACCTTCGTCTTCTTCGAACTTTTCGTAATTGGTGGAACCGAAACGTTCGATTTTCTTGCGTCGAGGACAAGCTTTGTATTTGCGAATAGCATCGTACGTATCGTTGTTGAGTTGTTTTGAAGTTTGTCTTATAATGGGAAACGAACCATCGTCGCTTTCGCTGTCCTCTTCGCTCGAACTATCGCTCGATATCAACGGTTTGGATTTAAACCGCTTCTTCGACGAAATACTATCGTTGTCTGAGCTGAGATCTGGTTTGCTTCTAACTCTACGCATTCCACCTCTCACCGCTCCATCGAAATCGCTTTCGGAGCTCATCCAGTCTTCATTTGGTCGTCTAAAAGTCTTAGTCTCGGAATAATTAGCCGATTGTAACCTACATTTTCTCGTCTCGCCTATACCTAGGACATTATTTTTGGTGTGCTTCATTTTCTCGATATCCGCATGTAGTCTGTCTAATTCGGTCAATCTCGTTCTAGGTGGAGCTTTCGGTTCAGGAAGGGCTGCCGGTTCAACAGGAACTATCGGTTGAGCAGGAGTTGTCGGTTCAACAGGTGTCGTAGACTTGGCTGCAGCATTTTTCCTACCACGTTTCCTCCCGCGTGTCGGTTCAACAGGAGTTGTCGGTTCGACAGGAGTCGTCGACTCGGCTGCAGCATTTTTCTTACCACGTTTCCTGCCTCTTTTTCGTTTGGTAATTTTAACAATTGTTGTTGGCTGAACTGGTGCCGGCGGTTCTGGTGCTGCTTCTTCGACCGGTGGTGGTGTTTCTTCGGGTTCATTATCGCTTGAATTCTCGTGCCTTGAAATGATAGTCTTCAGTTGATCGAACGCTTCAGAATCCAGCTTAGGAAATAGCTTGAAAATGAACTCCAATGGCGATAGTTGCTTGTCTTTTTCGGAAATTTCTGGAGGATTTGATAGAGAGTTCAGGTAATTCATTAGTTTAGTCTTCAAAATTTCATCTCTTGGCTTTTCATTGCTGTCGACTTGAGGAGTAGGTGCGTTTTGTTTAACGTTGCTGTCACTCGAACGTCTGTTTTCAACAACGGTACAGTCATCTTCAGCTACACTGTCATTCCGAGTCGGTAAATTGGAAGTGGTTGTTGAGTTCGAGTCGTCTTGAACAGGAAGTTGTTTCTGAACTGTCTGAGCATCGTTTGTTTCTGATCCAACTTTTTCTCCGACTTCGGCACGACTACGAGTTGACTTGGGTCGACTCGAATCGTCGCTTTCAACAGAATATACTTCGATACGAGCACTAGATGATGTACCTGGTCTATTACGATCGCTGGTAAAATTTTTCTCCGCAGATCGATCACGACGAGTTATTGATTTATCCACATCGTCGTTATCGTCTATTTCGATCACTTCGTCACCACTTTTTTCTGCCGTCAGATCCTCAACATCGTCGTGACCTTGATTATCATCGTCGTCTATTTCTATGATTGTATTTTTTATAGGAACTTCGACAACGTCTTCGTTCGTGTCAGCTTCATTGGGAGGTTCTATAGGTGGTGAGTCGACCGGATCCCAACATTCTTCTTCGTCAACGTTGGCTGTGATATCAATTGTAGCCGAATTAGTAGAATTACGGCGGTTTTCATTCGCAGCAGCCGAATCAATAGAATTACGACGGTCCTCATTCACGGTTCTCGAAGTAGGCGGTAACGATGGTTCTGGTTGCGTAGTCGTTACACTGCTTACGTCGTCGTTGTTCGATATGGCAGAATTCCAATCTTCATCATCGTCATCGTGAAATATTTTCCTTTTATTTCCTTTCGCAGCAAAAGTAGAATTTCCAATTGGTTTTTCTGGCGTTGGCGCATTATCCAAAAGTTCATTCCAGTCGTCGTTATCGTTAGAAACGCTTGTCTTTCTTCCGCTTTCTTTATTAGAAAAGGTCGAATTTTCGGAAAATTTGTCCGTTTCGGTAGACGGCTTACGTATTTTTGGAATCTTGAAAGGCTTAGGGCCGGGTTTCTTCAATCTTTGTTCACCGTAACCGCGACCAGTTTGAGTAACCGCGCTCGTTTGATATACGTCTTGAAGAGGACTAAGAAATTCGTTGGAATTTTTCACCTGTTCTTTGATATCGGTACAGCTGCGAGGCTTCGGTAAGTTGTTTTTCGGTTCGTAGGAAATGTTTGCTTTAGGATTTTTGTTAGGAAATGGTTTGGAATTGTTCGCAAACTTGTTTTTATTCCAATTTCGATTCGGCGGCGTTGGTTTGTTTTGTGAAAATGACGGGCGATTCGGTTTATTTTCTTTGGTTACAGGAGGAACAAAAGTTGATGGTTTTGATTTGTCTTGCAAAAAAGACGAAAAACTCGCGTTATTGTCCTTTGGTACGTTAGGTGCAGATGATGGTACAGGCCTAGAATAACTCGTGTTATTTTCCTTCGGTATGTGAGGTGCTAATGATGGTATCGGTCTAGCGTAACTAGTGTTATTTTCCTTCGGTACGTTAGTTGCAGAAGATGACACAGGCCTAGGATCTTTAGTCAAGTTCAAATTTGGTAATGGCTGTTCAACGACTCGTGGACAAAATCTACTGATATTTTCTCTACTCGTGCTTGGGAAAGGAGGCGCTGGTACTCTCGGATCCTTGGGAAATCCAGCATCTGGCGTTCTAGGGATATTAGAAAATCCAGCATCCGGTGTTCTAGGAATATTCGAGAAGCCGACATCGGGCGGATGTAGTGCAGCTCTTGAACGATGTAAATCAACATCATCGGTAGGTAATGACTTAAGAGGTGGTGGTACCGGTCCTCTAGCTCCTCTAGGATCTTTAGGAAAGCCAGTTTTTTGTAATGGATGTCGTTCAAGCCGCGGATCGATGTGCTTCGGAAAAGGTTGTTTTAGACGGGGATCAGCTTTATTGCCATTCGGAAATCCTTCGCGTTTATCATTATAATTATTAACTTTGTGAAATCTTGGATCTGTTGAAGGCGTAATTCGAGGACTTGCGGACGATTCGCTGCGCCCCGGAGATGTATTATACCGCGGAGAAGGAGTGTACGCCGGTGAAGGTGGCAGCTGAGGTGGAGAAACATTTGAACGATTGGCAGTTGACGCTGGTTCGACTTCGGCAGAATCATTTTTCACGTTTTGTTCGATTGTATTTGCGGGCAAGTTTGTATTCACTTTGAATTTGTGGAAGTTCTTCTTTTTAACCTTGAGATTTGGTTTTGAATCATTTGCATCATTTTTACTTCTATCGCATCTGTAAAATACGACGACGTATTACGTAACGCGATACACTACAAAACGATAACACGATACAAAATTGACTTACTTTTTTTGAATTTCGTCGGGCTTTCTCTGGTTCGGAGGATATCTACCGTGTCCTATGCTATTGACGAAGCTTTCTAGAGACTTGGACTGCGAACCATCTTTCACGCTATTCTTAGGCGAAGTCTTATCACTGTTGGAACTCCCGGAGCGATGATCTCGATGTCTGTCACGCGAACGTGATCTCGATCTTCTTCTACGGTCGGAACTATGATAATCATCAGATTCTCTACTTGATGTTCTCGAATACGATAACGGCGAACGCGGTGATCGAGGATAATGTTCATATCTTCGAGAATCAGACGATCTTTTCGAACGATAATCGTCTTTGTCTTTAGGCGACGGCGTAGATATTTTATCATCTGGTTGCGTAATCGATACATCTAATTTAAGAGGAACTGCAGAACTTGATTGATTTTTATCAGATTTCAACTGTTTCAAAGACGGACGAATTTTATCACTTTCTCCAGCTTTGTGCAGCAATCCTATATCTTGCGCTATTTTCGCTCGAAGACTGATTGGTTTCTCTTTTCTTTGCTGAGTATCCGCATTTTTGTCGGGCGACAGATTTAAATTATTTAAATCCGGTATCGACGATGCCGCGGTAATACTTGAAGTGCTCGGTATCGACGATGCCACGTTCACGTTTGAAGTACTTGGTATTTCGAAAGTCGAAGTCGAACTACTCTCACGACGAACCATCAATTTTTCCAACATGGAAGAAAGTTTATTTTCATCGTGAATTCCGCGTTCGGGTTTTGATGGAAGTTCATTATCAAAGAACTGAGATTTCAGAGTTCCTTCATACCTCTCGATTTCTTCCGTCGAAGACATTCCTCCGTAATTTGAAAGACTAGATTGATTCAACAAATTGTCATGGCCAAGTCGATTTTTCACTGTATTCATTATCAACTGAACCGGATCGTCGATTTCATTACCGGACCTTTCGCTATCAATGCTGGTATCCCTTCTCCTTGAATAAAGCGATGGAAAAGTATTGTCTGGAACGTGCATAGTTGAATTGATTTTATTTGACGAGGAAGATACCTCACTTTCCGTATCATGAGATTCGTTCGGACGACTGAAAGGGAAAAAATATTCATTCTAATTTCGAATATGACGGTATTTTCAAAAAAAATAATAATTTTTACTTCGAGGAACCATACGGTCCTTCATTCAGTGTAGTAGAATCTGGACGATAATCGTTAGAATTATCTCGTTTTCGGTGATCGTAAACATACCTTCCACTTTCCTGGGTAATATCTACCACATTGTCTAGAGTGGCAGTAGAATCTGGGCTTCGAGAATACGGCACTGCTTCCCTTTCACTGTTGGACTGCAATCAAAATGAAAGGTTAAAAATTGAAATTTTCATCTTCAATTCACTAAATTATGCGACGTGTTACGTCATTCCAGCAACCCCTCCCGCCTCTTTAAACTAGATTAAATTAACTTTACACAGTCGTTTGGACTCTGGACGTTTGAGAGCGTAGATACAAAATATCTACTAGTACCTACGTATGTAAGTACATGTATGATGATAGATAAATATCATTGCGATAAGATAATAATGTAACTACCGACCCCGACAGACGAATCATTGTAATAACCATGGACTGCTAGCGATGAATGGGGCTATTGTCTGAGCATAACTTCAAAATAAGTCGAGTATTGCACATGTGCGCATGCGCCAGCCAGAATTTGTGGAGCGGGTGGGTGTGCGAGATGCAAGACGAAGTAGCAACTCATGGTTGAACGCGGTGGGATGTTCCGGAATCCGGACAGAATTTTACATTACGCTTAGGCACGTTAGCAGTCCATATGTAGTAACTGATAAGACTACATGACTCAAAACTCATCCAGGATCGCTATTGTTCATCCGCAGGCATAGTTTTTCCTGATAGCGCATTGGTCAAGCTTCGCTGATAATAAAAGAACAGGTTGAATCTAACCAGCTCTAACACTATCTGGATAAATGCAACGTCGAATCTCTTAATTAATAATTAGTAGTTACTAAGTGATGTAACAAATCACCGCAAATCACGTCAGAGACTCATAATATTAATGAGAAAATCCCATTAGAAACAGAATGAGGATCGTAAACGAAAACAACAATATTTTTGAGGAGGCATGGAAGTGGAACGGAAAATTGGAGTGTTGGTAAAACCGAAATATTTCAGTTTCGGTTTCCGGTTTTCAGTTTTTGAAAACTACTTTTTGCCACAGTTTTTAAAGCAGGTTAATCACTTTTTTTTTCAGATAACGCTGAAAACAAAATAAGTTTTTTCATTTTTTTGTTGAAAATTTCAATTGAATTTCACATTTTTCCGTAACGTTGTGTTTGACACATTGACTTTATATTATATGGACTGCTAGCGATGAATGGGGCCATTGTTAAATTCTGGCTGAACATCCCACCGCGTTCAACAACGAGCTGCTACTTCGTC
>FIZU01008677.1:0-10697 GCA_900064475.1 Pseudococcus longispinus
ATTCAATTCTACATATTTTTTATCTGAATTATTTTTCTATAACTTGATTAGAAACGAAAATAAACGTGAAACCCCATTTTTAGGGGGCAAAAATGTGGATTTTGGGGGAGAAGCACCGCTCGGAATTTCGGAATTTTATATATGTCATCAAGAGCATCATTACCAACAACTTTGTGAAAAAAAATCTATGCCCCAAATTTGTCAGAGTAAAATGTCTAATTTGACTGGACTACAGGGTAACATTTCGACATTTTTTCAGACAGTTTTCTTGAAATTGGAAAATTTCAGAGATAAAGCTGATTTTCAGACATTTTGGACTTGAAAAATTTTTAAGAATTCAAATGAATTTTGGACTTGAAAAATTTGAACTTCATGGACTTGGAAAATTTCAAGAAAAGTTCAAATCAGAATATTGTCTGACAGCTTTTACCTTGATACGAGTAAAATTTTGACGACATAATTTAATTCAACAAAATTTTATTCCTTAATATGAAATTATTATTTTTTATGAGAAAGTTACGATTTCTTATGATTACCAAGTACATAACGCATGCGCAGAAGATAAAAATTCCACGATGATTGACTCCATATCACGAATGACGACGATCGAGCTGACATCCAATTAAATGAAACCAAATGGGAATTACCAAACCATGCCAGGTCACTTGGATAGGCCAATCCAAGATTATATGAAAACAAATCCGAGTAAATGATGACGTATTTGTCGTACACGCGAACCGCAACACGTTAAATTCAGTTGGATCGGTTTAACTCGAATTTGGATAAATTCGATCTACATTTACTTTGATCCAGCAACGATCAATTACAACGACGCAACGGAGATAGATTTTACACAAGTTTGCGATCAATCGATAATTGTTCAACAGTAAATTCATTTAACAGGCACATATTACATAATGAGCAGATTAATTAATTAATAAAAACAAGTTTCAACATTTCTCGATTTTGAGTCATGACATTGACGTTTTTCTGGTGGAAAAAATTGAAATATCAAAAAAATTCCATCACATGCTGATAAAGTGGGGAAAATAGAGCCAAAATAATAAAATAAAGACGATTTTTTTTGAGATATGACCTCATTAACTCGAATCTGGGAATAGTTTATGTACCGAAGAAATACATAAATGAAATTTTTATAACTTTCGCTATATCATTGTTTCGTATACGCGACGTCTTTAGTCTATGGTTGAAAGGGGTGATGGGGGGTAGAAGCCTAGATGAAGTATATATTACGTGTATAGTAATAGTGATGAATCGACGACTATATATATACACAGAGGCGTATGACGTGCTGCGGCGTTGCTAATGTATCTCTACGTCTAATGAATTCGGAAAGCTTTTGAAGCTTATATTGTTTTGCGCGTAGTTATCAGTTATTCCATTAATAGCTTTAAATCGAGTTCGCTCGAATTTTCGGCAACTTCCATTTGTTTCGAGAAGGTATTAATTCTATTTTATCTCTTCCAAGAGAGAGGATTTTCGAGATAGTAATTACACCAGGCTCTGTATTATCTAGTATATAGTAAACGGCGCGCCGCCGCGCGTATTCCCGAGGAGTTTTTAATTTTCTATGTCACTTAACTAACCCCTCTTTACGGCGTACTCGAGTCGTCGTCGTCGTCCTACTCATCTTCGGCACTCCTCTCATCTCTATCTCAATGTACAGGACGATGCCGCAATTGTCTTATATTTACGTACCTGCTATACACAACGTACTCTCTGCGGAGGATACATACAATCGTACGTACAGCCCTGTTTTGGACATTTGATACCGAGTACAAGGCTCACTGACCTTTGTCTTGTGTATAATGGTCAACCCTCATCCCTCCTGTCTATTCACACATGCCATAATCTTCGATCGTATGGTTTAAAGGTTTTGTAATTTTCATCACGAATGCTGCTGCGTGGAACGAACGAGGGATAAATTTTTGCAAGTCGACGCGACGGACGGTCCTTTTCTCTCTAAAAATAAGTGACATTTTTGTTGCTGACCTTTAAAATGGCAAATATTCTCGACACCTTTTCTTTTTCCTTTTTTTTTCTGTGGAATACGATTATCGTTCGAGCAAGGTGTATTCGAATGGAGGCGGAGTTAATGTGGTTTATACTTATATACGAGATTCTTATGGTGAAGGTAGGTAATTGGCGAAGCTCGCAGCAGGTTCGTGATCAACTCTTTTAATAATCGTGACTGGTGCACAGGTAGAAATACAAGTGATTGGTGGAGGCAGGTTAAACCGGTATTCTCGAGATGTTCATATTACGAGTAGAATTTTCAATGGTGTGGGATAGGTTTATACCCGAATCGTGGAGGGAGGTTGTTTTATAGTTGGAATATCATCTAATCTATTATTTAGAAGATTCGATAAAATGGGGTCTATCTTATGAAAGGAAATAAAGATGTAGAAAAAAGTACATTCAATATTAGTAGTTTTTTCGAGGTGAAGAAATTGAACTAAAACAGGGATAAATTCGAGATGATTCCGAACTGGCTTTTGAAAAAGAATTTAAAAATTCTTTTCGTCCAAAAAAGTACCACTGGAATAATGAATTTCAAGAAATCAACTTTTTTGTGCCCAGGTGAGATCTGATGGATGAAATTTAAAAATTTTCATTGCATAATGTAGAATAAAGTCGAGTTGGTGAACGAAAGGTCCTGTTCACAAGTGAAAATTTAAATTTAACATAGAAAATAGAATCATTGAAAAAAGGGGAATTCGCAGGTGTCCACATATGAGACACATCGAGAGAGCGGAGGAAAAGAACTGGTGGGGGGCGGGGTATGGTGTATCATCATTTGCATACACACGTGGTCTCTCCCCTCGAAATTATTACGTATTCGCAAAAAGGGAAAATTACCATTTTTTTCACCCTGTATATTTTGACATGTGTTTTTGGGCCACCCGTTCACTTTTTGAAAAAAATGAATATGACCTTTTTTGTCGAAAATTTTATGAGCTTCAATTTTAATCATAATCATTTTTTTGTTTAAACGCATATTCGAAGAGTTATAAACGAATAACAACGATATGGTCACTTTACGTCCACATTTGGAGGAGTTGCCAAGGGGTTAGTTTCGAGGACTTTTTGTTGATTAATAAGAAAGCTGAAAGGAACGTTTTAAAATCATAAAATCATGGATGGTTCGAAATGCAATTTCATTTCCTGATTTGGCTGGGCTACAAATCTCGCATAGGAAAATGAAAAAAGGTAATTTTGATTCGATCCTATTTTCTGTGTAAAATTTAAATTTTCACTGGTGAAAATAAATTCAATAAAATGCACTTTGATGACCTATTGGAAATTTTCCAGAATTAAGACCTCTTTTGGTTCAGACTTAGGAAATAAAAAACATGAATTTTGATACCTCACTCGATGATGTCCACAAATTTTGATTTTTGGCCTTTCTCGCATTTCATATTTCCAGGGCATTTTTAAGGTTTCAAACCGAAATTACCTCAAAACTGGATTCGAAAGATCAAAAACCATGAATATCGATATAAAAATTCCAATTATTCAACATTTTGAACCAAGACTCATCCCTTTAGATAACGTTTTATTATTATCATTTTTTTTTTTTTTGGTGAAATTAGGAGTAAGATACCTATATCAGAAACTAGTTTTAGAGGTAAAAAACATAATTTGTCAACATTTTTTTGAATTTTGGATTTACTCCCCCCCCACTCAGGTGGGTAATTTTTCAGGTTTAGGGTCAGAATAACCCTACAAATGAATTCAGGGGCTTTGAAAGCCAAAATCTAGTTGAAATGTTTGAGAAAAAACACAATAAGTAATAGGTATACTGATAACCAGAGCTGGACCTAACGGGAGGAAGGGGGCAGCTCGTCCCTCCCATATTTGAAAGTTTTCGGTTTAAATCGGAAATTCTCAGTTCGAGCTGAAAAATTTTGGTCTCAGTCAGAAAAATTTTAATTTATTGCCCTGAATATTTGAGGTTTTTCAATGGAAAATCCCATTGTAAGAGTCAAAATATGAACATCTAAATTGAGAAACAGTCTGGGAGCCCATTTAAAAAGTCGATGGTTTTGAAACTGAAAAAAAAAAACATTTTGGCTGCAAAATTTCGAAAACTAAGCCTCCTAGAGAATAACTAATAGTTCTTAGGAAAAAGAGAATTAATTTCAAGCTCTTTCAGTCTAAGTGCATGATGCGATGAAAATTTTGAAATTTAATCTATCAGATCTCTCCTGGGCACAAAAAAGTTGAAAAGAATTTTTTTCCAGAGAATATATTTCTGAAGAAAATTATTTCCTATGATAAGTTTTCTAGCATTTTTTTTTCAAGATCAAGATGCGAATTTTTCCAGATTTCTTTCTTAGAGACATTTTGCGAAACATTTTCCCCATAAAACTTTTTGTCTGCGGGGTGGGGGGGGGGGAGGATTTCCTCGAAAAATCTTTTTAAAAAAACTATGTCATAAAAGATTTCTTCCTTGTGAAATTTTTTTTTAGCTCTCAGAAAAAATTCACTCTAAAAATTTTAAAAATTTTACCCACGATTCACTTGGGACATAACTTTACATAGGAACGTATATTTCTTAATGGACTTGAAAGTATCACAATATTTATTATTTTCTCTCAATCAGCAGCTTTTAACTTACCTAAATGTGTGATAAAAAATTAAAATTAAAATTTACAGCAATTTGAGGATCTCCCATTGAATTACGAGTAGGTATAAATACTTCAAAACATGATAAAAGAATGCCATCTTAATCCTGATCATGATATTGAAGAGGAGAGGGGGGAACCAAATGAAAAGGAAAATGGGAAAAATTATAAATCTGTCTCCGATCCCAATTGAACCACTTGTGACATTTTGGCGAGGAGAATTATGCCCAATTTTATTTCTCATTTCAACACTTGAAAATCTGCGTCAAGGAAAAAGGGTTTAAGCCAAGCATAAAAGTTGGATAATTGTTGAAAGATGGGAGGGGGGGCTTGAGTGGGGTTCAGCTTAAGAAGAGATGATAAATTACTGATGTAGGTTAGTCCCTTATTTGAAAAATTTTTAAAATTGGAGGAGTGAATCCCCTAGATCTCTTCTCTATCACCTAAAACTAATCTCAGAATTTTTTCAAATTTTTTGAACAAAATTTCGAATTCTAAATTTTTATGGCAGGGGTTCGAAAAATGTGGGATTTTATTAAGTAAATAATTTTCTAAAATTTGTCAACTTTGATTTTTTTAATAATTTTTTTCACACTATCTCGTTTAAAAAAATTCAAATTGAAAATTGATTTTGGCAGGGGTGCGAAAAATACGGAATTTTGAAGTTGATTTTGTTCTTCGCTGCGTGCAAGAACATCGAAAATTTTTTGAACAAAATTTCGAATTCCAAAATTTTATGGTAGGGGTTCGAAAAATGTGGGATTTTATTAAATAGATCATTTTCCAAAATTTGTCAACATTGATTTTTTTAATAATTTAAAAAAAATGAGTGTTAAATTTTGAATTGTTTAATAGAAGAAATATTAAAAAATCAATCATCGACAAATTTTTAAAAAATCAACTTGAAAAATTCCTTATTTTTCGCACCCCTGCCAAAATCAATTTTCAATTCGATTTTTTTTTAACAAGGAAGCGTGAAAAAAATGATTAAAAAAATTAATGTCAATAAATTTTGGAAAATGCATTACTTTAGAAAATCCCACATTTTTCGAATCCCTGCCAAAAATTCAATTTTGAAGTTTGGTAAATAAGTAAAGAAAATGATGAAAAATGTTGAAAAAAATAGGAACATTCCTTTACAAAAAAAAAATCATATTATTTTAAAAATTTCATATTTTTCGAACCCTTTTTGCCAAAAATTCAATTTTCAACTTAGAATTTTTTTTGAGCGCGAAAATGTTTGGAATTTTATCTACTTTTAATATATTCAATTGCGATACTGAGAGTTTATTTTAAAATGGTATTTTTCAGAAATAAAGTGTTCAACTTAAAATCCTTTCGTAAATTCCTTGTTAAACTTTAAGACTCGTGAGCGCCCGTTTAATTTTGTTCAAAAAATTTGAAAAAATTCTGAGATTACTTTTAGGTGATAGAGAAGAGATCTAGGGGGTTCACTCCCACAATTTCAGATTTTTTTTTTAAAAAAAAGCACAATTCGAATCATAATAGCACAAATGAGTCTTGATTTTCAATACTTTTCGAAGGGAATTTTTTGCACATTCCCACGTTTGTCCAAAAATATTACAAAATTATCATCAAATGTTTTTCGACCGATTTTGTTCAGTTCAATAAGGCTAAAATTTGAAAAAATTTCACTTTCCATTATGACTCAATTTTCCAATTCAATATTTTTGGATCAATTTTCATTTCTGTAAATTGTTGATATAAACCACCCTACATCTAAATTAACCAAATTGCAAATTTTGTCTCCAGTTCCAGGGGTACCTACACCGTAAGCAAAAAATTCAAAACAATTTCCCAAATCCTCGACGAATTTCATTCGCAATTCGGTTACACGGGTATTAGATAATTTTCTGACATGAAATTTTTAATAACGTGTAATAACGAAGAAAAAAAAACAACAAAATTGAAAACATTAAAGCCACATTGTTTATACGTAGGATTCGCCGGTATCCGTCGTCATTTTTCCACCATACCAGGGCGATATAAAGCCGCTCAACGTTTTTAATACACGTTTGAAATATAAAGAGTATGAAAAAATATATATAAAAATACATTCTGAAAAAAAAATGTAAAACGTTGAAGTAAAACTTGAAGCAGCAAAAAGAGAGGCACCTGTACATGGTACGGTGCTCGGATTAACAACGTACCAGTAAATTAAAAAAATGATTGAGATTTTTTTAATCCTAACGAATTTCTTTCCATTGTTTAAATTCATTGGGCTGAGCTCGGTACATTTGCACTGTTGGTTTTTAATTAAATTTCATTAATCTTTTAAGCGACGCAAAGCTATTACAATAACAAAGTAATTTTACGCGATTCGATTCGAATTTGTATACGAGTATAAAAAATTGGAAAAAAAAATTAATTTCGCATTTCAATTCGACGATTCGGAGGCGAGCTTTTGATAACAAACTAACGGTTAAAGGCCGCGTAGCGTGAGCTTTGATTGAAATACGAAAAGGGTGATTGTGCTGAGCGGATTTTGGCGAGCCAAATGATTGGAAAAACGGTTCGCACGTCGAGTAGATGTGACAAAACCGTCGACTTGTTTTGCCCGTCCATTATTCGTCGTCAGTCGAAAGTTTATTTCAATAAGTTTTCAATGCGGAGAATATTAGGCTCGACTTCGAACAGGAGTAGTTTCCAATCGTAAATAAGTAATCAGATTTATGTTTACTGACGAACGTAATTAAACATGCGCGATAATTTAAAACATCTTTGCGAGAACCTGAGCTTTCAACGTCAATAGCATCGATAAATGTCTAGTTACTGCACCGAACCCGAAACACGACTCGTATTTTTGGTCTAGTGTCGAGAATTTCATTGAAAACTGATGCCAAGCTTTTTCATATGAGAATTAAGTACTTAGCAGAAGGATTTTGCATAAATTATTCAATTTCCAAAAGCACCATCGACATCGAGCTGCTGGTATTTTTCTCGACTCGAAGACATCGTCTTTGAATAACTTTCAAGGTGATTATTAAATTGTTTTAGCTTCGGTTAGCAATTAAATCAAGATGGAATGTTCTTGACAGGTTCATGAGTCGAGCAGGTTTCCACGTAAAATATACCAACAATGAAAAGATGAGAAGAATGGGCTACGAAAAATCTTTCAGAATCGTAATTCATAAACATAGAAAAAATTAACCCTCAAAAAAATTATTCAATGTCAATTCTGTGCTTACGAATTGAACAGAAGCAACTTCATTCGAGCATATTTTTATCGTCTCACGAGCAAACAAAACTTATAAATTCAAAACTGACCAATTCCGATGAAAATTTCAGCCATACAAATTGACTTTTCAATTTTAAAACTAAGAGAGGAACTTCTCATTAAGAATTAATCCAGTCATCGTGGGTTTTTTCGCGGTTATCTCTTTAAATATGGTATTTTTCGAGGAAACACTTATAATCAAAAATATTTCTCATTAAATTTCCTATATAAAGAAGGGTTACTAGATATTATTTTTGTACAAACTTCTTCGTCGCATCGCTATATCCATTAATTTGTTATGTCACATCGTTCTTCACGTTTACCTCGTTAAATATACCAACTTCTTGTGGAAAATACTAATAAACTATTTCCCATAAAATTTTCAACGAAAGAGGTCATAACAATTTCCATAAAAACATGGCAGTTGAGAGGCTATATTATGTAAAATCTTGTTGGTGGATTTCGCAAGTGTTGAAAATTGTTCTTTTTTGAACGTTTGTTCATTTGAATGCATTTGGTTAGAAATCCAGCCAGTCAGGAGAGGAGGGTTGAAAAAATCTCATTATAATATAATTGGTAAAAATTTAGAAAAAAATTACAAGTTAGATTCGAAAAAGGAAGTAATTTTTTTCATATTAAATATGTACTTCGTGAAAGCCATTTTTAAAAATTTTCCCAGGATATCACGTTTTTCAAGCTTAGTTACCTATTTCTTTCGATAATAGATCAAGGTATGCAATTTGACCCAAAAATTACCAAAAATTTTAAAAATGAGTGAAAATTGATTACTGGAAAAATTTAATATTTAAATGTTTTCAATCTCTCAAAATGAACAAGGAGCTCAAAAAGTCAACTATATTGATTTCAAAATTTCAAAATTTTGGGAAATTTGACGAAAACATATATAGTGAATCAACACAATTCCAGAAAGCAGCACCTTTGGCAAATTGTAAGTGTTTTGAGTATCTGAATAGTAAAACTTTCAAACTTCTCTCACTCATTGAAATTTGAAAGAGCTAAAATTCAATAAATTCAAATGCTAACTACTAAATACCCCATTTCAACTTTTTCAATTGATTCGATACCTCTTCTATACATTGCACAGCCTCTAGTAAAACTTTAATTTTCTCAAATATGTTCCAACTTCTTCAAAAGCATAAAAATTAGGCCAACACGTAAAAACAACTTTTCTAACGTAAGAAACTTCGAATATAGAACACTTTGAATCTAAATGCAATCGATTTGCAACTTTTTCAAATCCCATATCTCTTATCATCGTAATTACATTCCTAGGGACCATGGGAGGGGGGATGAAATAAATAAGTTGAATATTTATGTGAAAATTTTCAAAATTTCAAAGAAATCAACCTTTACAGACTTTTAGTTTTGTTTCGATTTTACGACTTTCTTTTCAAAACGTTGCAGAAACGATGGAATTATGAAATAAGAGTGATTTAATGACTTTTTATTGGAATGCCAGATTTTATGAAATAATAAAAAAAAGATCGTCAATCATTTATGACTTTATGGCTATGTATTGAAATGTTATGGAATATCTCAAAGTTTCACATTTCAATAAAAAGTTGGTTAATGCCCTATTCGTTATTTTAAATAGACAGCCCCCCTCTTCCCCACCACCAAAAATCCATATGCTGATTAAATCATGATTTCTCGGCTGCGTGATTAAAAGAAAAACAATTTTTTTGTTAATTCTTGAAAAATTTTTTGAGAATTAATTAGAATTTTTTCAAGTTTTCAAATTTTTCAGTTATGACGTTTGAAAATAGATGAAAATTAAATTCATGTTTACCCCCCCCCCCCCCCCCCCCCCAAAAGTTTGGGGGGGAAAAAATAAAAAAATTTTTTTAAGTTTTCAAATTTTTTAGTTATGGCGTTTTAAAATAGATGAAATTAAAATTCCTTTTTTCCCCCCCCCCCCCCCGGCGCCGCAATTTCCAAATCCAGCTCCTTTGCGAGACTTCCAGTCAGTAAAATTAACTCCTCAAATGTTTAAATCAAATGTTGATCTGATTTTTTTAACATTATATGCAATTTGCACCAGATCACGACATTTTCGATGGATATTCTAAAAGATCATGTTTTGTTTGCCAAAAAGCATCAAACTACTCAGTTTTCAAAAAACCGATCATTTTCATGATTTACTTTTTTGAAAATTTTTAAAAGCTCAAATTATTTTTTGGACTGGAAAAATTTCAAGAAAGTTCAAATCATGACATAAAATTCAATGAGCAAAAGCATATCCTACACTCATGTTTTATAGTTTCATGGGTAGTATGGAAATGAAGGGGACTTTTTGGACCATCTTTTTGAAGATGAAAAGATTGACTTTTTGGACTGACTTTTTAAACTTGAAAAAAATTGACTTTTTGAGCTAACTTTTCAAACTTGAAAAAAATTGATACGTTTCGAATTTGAATTGAATTTTTGCACTTGAAAAAATTGACGTTTTTGATTGACTTTTTGAAAATAAAAAAGTTGACTTAGTGAATTTGGAAAGCATTGACTTTTGAATTTAAAAAAATTGATTTTTTGAGCTTAAAAAAATTGACTTTTTCGACTAAATTTTTGAACTTGAAAAAAGTGACTTTTTCGACTGACCTTTTAAACTTGAAAAAATGATCCTTCGGACTGACTTTTCAAACTTGAAAAAAATTGACGTTTTGGATTGACTTTTCGAAAATAAAAAAAAATTGATTTGGTGAATTTGGAAAACATTGACTTTTGAACTTAAAAAAATTGATTTTTTCAACTTGGAAAAATGGACTTTTTTGGCCGAATTTTTGAACTTG
>FIZU01008680.1:0-67958 GCA_900064475.1 Pseudococcus longispinus
TTTTTTTTTTTTTTTTTTTTTTTTATTATTTAGCCACTGACATTCAAAAAATTCAATTTTTAAAAGAAAAATGAAAGAATTTGAGGTAATTTTAGACGATAAGATTATGTTGACCTTTTCTCCAATCACAATACAAATGAAACTGGCATTTATCAGAAAGAAAATTAAAGGTATTTCCGACAAAAAGATGGCAGGAGGGGGGGTTGTTGACCCCTGAAAAATGCACAGACTCTGAATTATTGAAATTTTTTATCAAAATCTAACCTTTTTAGATTTGGGAAAATTTTCAAATTTCCACTGACTTTTGAACTTGGAAAATTTCAGAGATAATGCTGATTTTCAGACATTTTGTCAGGCAATTTTAGATTTTCTGATCTTGAAAAATTTTTCAAATTTCGAACGATTTTTTGCACTAGGAAAATTTCAGAAATTTTGACTTTTTCGTTTTTGAAAAATTTTATAAAGTGGTCAGTTGAATTTTGAATTTGGAAAAATTTAGATTGTTTCAAATTTTGACTTTTAAACATTTCACGAGACATGATTTGGAAGGAAGTAGGCAAACAGGAGTTTGATCGAAAATTCAATTTCATGAAATTTTTTCACTCTTCTCTTTTGAAGGTTCAAACGAAGTCTAAAATAATTCAATTCTCAATGACCAAACGGTTTAAAAATTTTTAATTTTAATTTCCCTTCGTTTTCATCACTTTTGTTGTTTTTTTTTTCAAATTTCATGATTTTCTTTTTTGGAATGTTCTGATTTTTCAAAAAAATTAATAATAGATTCCTTTTCATTGACCATGGTCTGGCCAATGTTTAGTTAAGGAGGGGCGGGGGGTTTTTATTGAAAATTTTTTTATTGAAATTTTATACTGAGAAGTGAAAATTTTTAAGTCATAAATCAATATCTTCAAAATAAAACCATTCAACCAAAATTGAAAGTCATCAATCAATGACTCTACAGGGGGAAAAAGTTGCTCAAGTGCATAGGCACACCTAACCAGAGCTAAAACGTTGCACTCCCCCCCCCCCCCCCCCCCCCATAAACCGAATTTTCACCAATTTTTCTACGTAAGGTTAGAATGTGAAAATAATGAATGAAATTATTTCATGATTCTCTTCTGATTTTTTTTTAAAGTCAATTTTTTGTACGAATAAAACCCCCTATGAAAAAAAGTATCAGAATCAAAATTGTAGATCATAAAATTTTCTTTCTTTTTGTTACACATGGTTTATTCCATAGAAAGCCTAGTTTTTGTGATAATCGCAGTAAATGTTTGAAAACTGAAATTTTTTCTATAAACCCACGTAGATTTTACGAAAATTTGAAAAATTGACCGTAATTTTGGGTAGATAATTTGATATTTGGGTGGGGAGATTTGAGAATTGATCTGGTGTGCTATGGTACACTCAGCATACCCTGTGGCTACGCCTATCTATGCACAAATCTTTAGGTTTTATTGAAAAAAAAGACAGAAGTGTGAGAAATAGTCAGCATAAAATCATAAATAAAAATCGGAATTTCTCTTTCATTGTTTTTTCATCATTATTATTATTGAACCAGATGAGTTTACATGTGTAAAAGACTCATTCAGTGACATGGGGATTGGTTGGATTTGTCGAGGATTTTATAGAAAAATATTATTAAAGTGTTACCTAGGAATAAACACATCAAATTCAAAATTTTAATTCAGCCTCCATTTTTTTGTTTTTTTTTCAATAGAAATTATTATTTAGAAAAAATACACAAATCGGATGTCCGATAAGTACATTTATTCTTTTCAAATTTTAAGTCGTTTTTGTGTTTTTCCCCCTCCCACCACTTCGCAGAAAGCGTAGGTATAATTCTATTGAAAAAAAAAGGATACTAAAAAAAAATAGGTAACTGTAATAAAAATACACAATTCAAACAAAATCCAATCCATTGAAGAATTTCCGATTTCGAAATCATCGGAGTAGATGTAGGAGGGTAAGCGGACAGAAATCTGGCCTAAATTTCACATATTTAACAAGACTGGAAAATTTCTTTGAAATTATACTTCTAGAAAAGCGTCCCCCCTCTCCAATACAATTTCATCAACTTTCATAATTTCGATAAGGTTTAAACACTTGATGTTTTCCAACTTTTTTGATAGAAACTTCTAGTACTCGAGCTACAGATCACGATAGAATCCGACCCATACTAAGAAACCCAAGCACTTAGAAAGATGTTTCCATTTTGGTTAAATTTACATCATTTGCTGGCAAATGGACCATAACACAGATCGATTACTTCGTCGATAAAACCGTTTTCAATTTTGAATTTCGATACAATCGACATGTTAGCTTTGTAGAATTTACGCAATCGACGACGTGGTTAAGTATAATCACTTTCATCGATTCGTATATCAATACGTATTCATACAGGGGAAACTTTTATCATAAAAATCAGCTCATCAGACAAGTAATATAAGCGCGAAACTAATTTAAAATTGCGCGAAAATTAAATCCGGTAATGTAAACCGATAACCCAAGGCATGCTTAAAGTATTAACCGCTTTCGTCAGCTATTTCATCATTAATTCCTTAGCTTTGAAAGATTGGCATTGCGCTTTAACCGCCTTTTAATGTAAGTTTTCCGCCGCTAAATCGCATTGGATACGTACTAGGAGCGGGCTTTTTCTATAAGCACTTGTGGGGCTTTTTCTTTTCACGTCGTCGTACATCTCAGCTCGACTGCGACTCCCTCTGCGAAATATTTTCAATTCGATTGACGACGAAAAATAGCGTAAATAAATTCTTCTAATTACTTTCGATTAAATAAAATCTCATCGTAGAGAGATCTCGCGCAGATAATCGAGCATGTTTATCTTCCATTTACATACAAAATATATCTACCTAGTAAAATTGGTCGTTTAAAACGCAATAACTTTTGACGTGAGGTGTGATACTCGAACTGGCTATTTATACGAAATATGGAGAAAAAAAAATTAATTTCTGGCCAGATATAAAACCGTTTAAGGATCCGATAAGGCAGTAAACACACAAGAGGTGTATGGTGCTGTGCGGTGCGTTTAAAACGTGGACGTTTTTATTTCCCAAAACCATCGTAAACATGGTATTTGATTTGAAATAAAAACTCGAGAAGGTTTTTTTTTTTTCTATTACAACCCATTTATACAAAGAATGGAAAACTAAATATAAATCAAAAGATGTAAAGTATCTTTTAAAAGAAGCTCTTCTTAAGGACATATTTGACAGGGTGTTAACGTGTTTCAATACTAACAGGTATACAAGTGTTTCCAAGTCAGGACCGGTTTACACATGGTGAGAAAATCGTACCATTAAAGGGGGAGCTATCGTATCGCAGGTAATGTCGCGTGGCACCGTCGGCAATAATAAATTCGTCCATCTTTTACCATCGGGTATAATTTAAGTACATATTCGAACAATATATTGAAAAATCACCACCGAAATCCGAATACCCCGGATAATTTTAATTAATCAGCGTTTACGATGTTGGCAAAGTGAAGGACGAAATTGTACGAGAGATAAAAATCAAGGTGGAAAAATTTTCACACGAGTTGAATTAAAATTCATAAAAACCGTATCCACAAATGGTGAAAAAAACCCGAAAACCTGCAAGTCAAACATATCCCGATCCCGATCCCGGCAACCTTTATAGATACCATCAACTCCTTAGGTACTCGGACGCGTTAAAATATTGTACAATGCGAACAGGACTTAAATGGGAGAAGGAGAGAGAACGGCGCTGAGGCCATAATTCATTCAAGTGCCGACCGACTGACGATTAACCTAAGACAATAGACAAACACTTAAAGTCCTTTTATTTTTGTATTTTTTTCTCTCTTTTTATTATTGAAGATCAAGAATTGGCGCCACACGGTTACCGTGGTTCGTCCGATCGACGGGGGTCCATCTTTTCTCGCTGTTGACCGAAAGCCTACATTTTAAACCCGATCTAAACGCAGCCCTGTTTTATAAGGGGTTCTCTCTCTACACATACGTCGTCTGGGCATCGCCTGGGCCGACTTTACTTATTTCTTTCTATCGCTCTCACTTCTTTCTCATCGTGTATACGTAGGTACACGTACTACCATTTTAACACACATACAGCCGCCTCACTAAAAACGCATTAATTTACGTTCTTGTAAACCTCAAGTTTTTCATATATCCGACATCGTATCTTCCTTTTTTTTTTACCTTTCTTAGTTTTATCTGATAAATCAACAATCTCGAAGGCGCTAAAATCAAGTAGGTACATAGTTCGGACGACTCCGAGAATAGATACAAAGCTTACATCTTGTTTGATTTATTAATAATTAAAAATATAAATCTCTATTATCTTTATACCAAGATTTTTTTCACCATTCGGAACTAGAGAAAAAAACATGTAAGCACTTACCAATTTAGATATCTTTGCGGTGTATTTATTTTAAGGAGTTGCTACACTGTAAGTACTTCCTACAGGTTTTTGCATTTCTACCTGCATAATTTAGCATTTCATTTTTTTTTTTCGTAATTAAAAATCCTGCATTCCTGCCATAGTCATTTTTTATACCACTCCTGTCATATTGAAAAGAACATTATGGTATTGGGAAAAATGGTTCTAATTTTCGGACAATATTTCGAATATCATACCAGGTGTCCCTGATTGGAGGTGGATGGTTTTGAAAATGAGAAAAAAAACTTCGGCTGCAGAAATCTCGAAAACTAAGCCTCCTAGGAAAAAAACTAATAGCTTGAAGGAGAAAGAGAATTTCAAGCTGTACAATTTTCATCCCTTGCATTTTTTTCGTAGGACCCTTAGTTTGGCCAGAAAATCCACGAATATGAGAAATTTAGTCCATAGGCAAAGTCGATGGTTTTAAAAATGAAAAAAATTTCCATAAATATGAATTTTCTGGCCAAAGTAAGGATCCTACGAAAAAAATCTCAAGAATCGAAATTGTAGAGCTTAAAATTCTCTTTCTGCTGAGAGCTTTTAGTTTTTTTCCTAAGGGGCCTGGTTTTCGAGATTTTTGCAGTCAAAACCTTTTCTTTTTCAATTTTCAGAATCATCGACCTGCTATCTCCTTCAATATTGCAGATAGGCAAAAAATGCACATAACTCATTTCGTAGATACTTAAATTTACTACAAAATAGGTCCTATTCATTTTCGACCTTGAATGAAAATTAAAACAGCTATGAGCTTATTAAAGAAAATGGTCGTTTTCAAGAAATTTTTTTTTTGGCATACTTCAGCCATAACTGCGAATAACTCCTTCAATATTGCAGATAAGCAAAAAATGCAAATAACTAATTTTGTAGGTACTAAAATTTACTATAAAAAAGGTCCTATTCATTTTCGACGTGGGGTAAAAATTAAAACATTTATGAGCTTATTAAAGTAAGCACTTCAAAGGTTCCATAATTCCCTACTAATCATTTTCTTTGCCACCTGCGAATTTACATCCTTTGGAATTTTCCAGCATAGAATTTCAAATTAAGAAAACGATAATGACGATAGAGGTGGTCTCGAAGAACATTTCTGGTTCAATCGGCACCCAGGAAAAGTACATAATGCATTGGAAAAACAAAAATGAGAAAATGGTCGAATATGGTATTAGCATACCTAGGCCATTTATGTCAATAACTCCTTCAATATTGCAGATAGACAAAAAATGAATATAACTAATTTAATAGATATCAAAATTTACTACAAAATAGACCTTATTCATTTTTGGCCTCAAGTGAAAAGTAAAAGAGCTACGAGCTTTTCAATCGTCTTGTTTAGTTATTCCAATGTAAATTTTTCTTCTCTCTTGTATAAAATTACATTTTCTATCGAAATACAGCTAAGAGGACTTTTTTAATGGGTACATAGAGTAATAATGTGGCTTTACATTTTATGCTGGAGTGAGGATTGAAGGGCCTTTGACAGAAAAAAAATCCCCTGGGAAGGAGGAACTAGAATTCGTAGGCACTGGGGGCTGAAGCTCCTTCTGAATCATCTTCGAATTTTTTTAAAGCAGAGATTTAAAAAAACGAACCTTTTGATAGCTAAAAATCTCACCCCCCCCCCTCCTCAAATTTACCCTTGCTGCGCTCATTTGGCCAAAAATGTTCAAAATAAGAAAACTGAAGTCAAAATATATCAAAAATGGCCTTTCAATGCTCAAAATATGCAAAATACCTATGTTCCAACAAATGGGGCTCATTTTTTCAGGAAATTTTATGAATTGCAAAGATATACTCGTATGATATTGAACCGAATATCTACTATTTTATCAAAATAACGAAGATATTTGCAGAAAAAAGCATTCAAAAGCTGAAATTTCGTAACTTTTCCAAACTTATCAGACCTCAAGGAAGAGTACAGTCCTCTTGGGCACTTTCTCCCAAAAATTTAGGGAGAAAGGGTCCATGAGGTGAATCTTTTCGAGATCGTAGAACACGAATATTGAAAGAAGGAAATGACTATTCATTTCGAGGTAAAATACGAATTTTGCACACTATCTCTCATTTGGATGGTACGATTATTGGTATAGAAAGAAATATGAAATTTATTAATTTTCAGTAAAAACCAGTTTTAATGATTTTATTTGGCCATAAATTTTCACGAGTTCACTCGAAATAATTATACGTGTTTTCAAATAATAATTTCTCTGAACTTTGAAAGCACTTCCAAATTTCCAACACATTGCAGCTCCTAAAAATGAAGATAACTACGATTTCACCCTTTCTTTTACTCCCTCTGCTACCCCTCAGAACATCACACGATCATCGATTTGAATTTTGGGCCATTTCAGACATGTTTTTGACCTCACTGAGGACCACTGCGTGCACTACTCGCATACGAAGGCCTCGCATCACGCAAAGGAAGTGTCTATTGGCCGATGCATCGCGTAATATTATACTCATACATCTCCACCCGCATAAACAGGGTTAAGGTTACCGCACCGAGGAAATAAACGCGACTCTGGTTGCAAAAAAATTCTTCATCTCATCTCGTATATACGTTATCTATACCAAAGAAACAAACGCGTATAGATATAAGAACGCTAACGGAACATGATGTTTAATGTTTGACACCGATTCCCAATATGTTTGCTTGTAACGTGCCGATATTAATCACAGATTCGTAAAATTTTGGTAATTGGGTTTATTACGTCTCGTTAACTTATGCTCTTTTTTCTTTTAATGTTTCGGCAACCGGTTCGTTAATAGTTATTAATAAATGGCGGTATTACTTTTTACGCTTTAACGTCGCGCGGCGGGCGCGTTTATTCGGGTGAAAGAAAAAAAAAACGCGAAATCAAGAACCGCCATTAATCAAATGATGTTTTTGATTGGTTGTCGAATCGTAAAAAAGCATAAAATTCGGTCCGCTTTGATTTCAAACTGTCGTCGTAGCGTTCGTAGGTAACTATATCGAATTTAGAAAAAATTTTTAGAACAAGAGTATATAGGTACCTTGGTCTCGTATAAGATATATTTTTAATATTCATCTAGCGTTACGTCGTCGTCATCAAGCCCGGCAACGTATCCGCGCGATAAAAATCTATACCGAGAGCTATATGAAAGTTTCGCTTATACAAAAGATCTTTCAGCTGGAGAAAATTCACTGAACGTAGCAGGCGAACAGAATGAAGCGCGAAATTAGAGTTTGTTTGCTTAACTGATTGCCATCGCTGGCGCCCAGTAACGCCTTACAGCGCTCCGGGCTAGCGACATGAGGATGGCTGCACGGTGCACCATCGTGAAACCTTTCTTGCCAACAATCAGCGTATAGCTTTAGGTATCAATTTGCAAATAGAGGTAGCAATTAAGTCAAACTTGTATTCACGTAACCTGTATCTGTATCTCTCTCCTTCGCCATAAGTCTCTGCTGGTGCTGCCTTTTCTGAATGTGTTCAAAAACAAACATCCAGCCTCGTGTTCGCCATTAAATTTGAAAATTTTTACGTCACCAATGAAACACCATCGAACCAATACGTGTTCGTAAATTCGAACGAGGCGACTTTAATTACCTTCTTAGCGACCGAATGAAATCCGAGGTGGGAATCTTCACTCCCCTCTGCATTCTCGCCCTGGCCCTGGTGCAGGCATTTTTCACACCATTCAATTATCTGGTAACCATTACAAATTCTACTCAAAAGAATGATATTCGCACAAAGACCAGATACACAGCTATGGTACCCATACCGAGTATGCATGGCTTTGGCGTCAATTCCTGTCGCGCCATCACATCCTTATAGTCCTGCCTGCATACCTCTTTAATACAAATGTAACCTTCCACATCGTCGGGCTCCACGTCCGATTGTTTTTCTACCAAGATTACGTACGTCTGTTGTGACTGCAAGTGCAAGTGCATGTCAGGGCGATGATTGCAGCTAATGAGATATATCACACGGTCCGGTATTTCGCGTATGGTATATTTCTTCGTTATATCGTGAAATTTGCCACAATTATGACATGTGCGAGAGTTTTTCACTCGTGCAAGTATATATACGTATGACGGATGCTGATTGCTTTTAATTGACAGACGAGAAATCTTGTTTACGAATCTTTTTAATGGGTATGTGTGATATAAGATGTGATACGCCGAAACGATAACCTCTTATTTTAGTCATATGCCAATCAAGTATATTGGAATTTTTTCAGTTTGGTTCCTAATTACCGACTAGATGGTTTTTAGGAAATTAAAAATCGAAATTGGTGCGGAATCGAGAACAGCGTTTGAAATTAGGAAAAGTCACTTGAGTTATGATTTTCAATAACAGGTTTGTTTGCTTGCTTTCAATTAACTATCATAAAATTTAAGAAATTCTTACTTGAAAGATCTTGATTTTTTTCTCAAAATAGAATCTAGCCATCTAGTTACTTTTTGCAATGAAAATTTGCGATTCAATTCAAACCGTAATTTTGCAACAATTGCGATTAGTTTGGAGTAGTGATGGAATCCCAGTCCCCCAAATTCCCGTTTTTTGGCGTACCCGATCCCAGCTTGGCAAACCTGGGAATTCCCATTTTGGTGAATTCATAATAAATGCTATTACTTACCATTGACTAATTTTCAAATCGTTTATATTAATTTAAAAACCTTATAAATGCTAAAAATTCTATAAGTGTTGCCAATAAATTTATAAAAACAAAAAAATCAGTACTTCTCAAAAGAATTCAGATGACAAATTAAAAATGCATTTTCTCAGGTCCTATGGTACAGAAATCAATGGTAGTTAGCTATAATGATAGAAGATTGACCACAGAATCCATTTTCAGCGAAAATTCCCAGTGAGATTCCCGTTTCCAAAAAATTGCTGGGAATCACCCCTCACCGGTTTGGAGGTACCCCAATCATAAAATTTAAGAAAATTGAAAGCGAGTCAACAAACCAAACAATATACCATTATTTCACCAAAAATTATTAAAAAATCTGTTAAAAATGAAACCGAAGCAATTTTTTTTAGCTAGGGGCATTTCCCCCACTTTTAGCTCCATTTCAAGAAAGATTCCCCATAAAAAAAAATTGCTCCAACAAATAACAATTTTCCAAAGTACAGTCCCTCTCGGCAGTTCTTTTTCGAAAAGCTGAAACTTAATCCTTAAACCGAGTTTCAACGAAGATCCATATTCAAGCCCATTTTGCCTACCTACCTCAACACTTCTGTATTCGTTGTGATTCCTGATCGAAAAAACTTAATGCTTTTAACCTCGTAATTTCAAGTAGGTAGCTCTTATGATTATAGTAAGTAATTTTGCAGGGGAGGGGGAGGGAAGGCATAGGGATGAAAAACTGAAATCATACCTTTAAGTTTCCGTTCGGTTTTCAGTTCCAGTCCCAGTTCATTTCGATTTCAGCTTTCAATTACTTTCAGTTTCAGTTCAATTTTCCAGTTTTCAATTTTCATCATTTCGGTTTCGGTTTCAGTTTTTCCATTTCAGTTTCAATTGACTTTGTTTTTTTTTTCAGTTTTAGTTTCAGTTTCAGTTCAATTTTCAGTTTTATCGTCACTGATGGACTTTAGAGGGGTTAAGGGAAAAAAAAATTGTGCAAAAAAAGCTTGAAAAATAATGAAAATTTGAGCCCATTTGTATTGTAAACGTCTAAATTGTGTATTACGCTTTTTGGACAACATTTTTCTGAACAAATTAATTAATCTTTTATGTTACCTATAGAAAAGCTGAAGCATTTCTATCCTTATTCCACTGGGAAGACTCAAACTCGCTTCTAAAGTGTCACAAGGGGCTTGATTGGGATCGCAGATAGTTTTATAATTTTTCACCTTCCTTCCTCGACATCACGATTAGGAACAGGATGGCATGGCATGGCATACCTCTCCCATCTCGATCTTCTAAAAAGTGTATTTTATCATTGAAAAAAATGGAGTGTAATTAAGTCCGTCCGGAAAGGTTCGGAACGACTCCTATGACGCCATGGAGATTAAAACCCTTCTCCTTAAGGGTTCCCTAATTCAACCATCGAAATCTTTTTCTTCAATTCATTTTTTTGATTTATACAATTTTTGGCTTTTACTTACTTTTCCCCATTTTCTCCCACTATTCACTCTCTGTTTTCAGAACTGGGTTAATACCTTTAGATCTTTTCTCAATTTCAATCTTGGTTCGACCATAATAGTCTACAGTCCAACTGGGAAAAAGTGTTCATTAGGTTGACTTTTTGTAGGTATAGGTCCAACAGTGCAGAAAATAAGTATTTCGGATTTTCCTAGTGGCACAATGGGGACCTGGAGCCTAAAAACCCCCAATTTTTAAAATGGCTCCAGCCCAAAAAGTTTTTTTACAGTTTGGTAGTAGACATCTCTCTCACTTCGAATATACGCTTACTTCATATGGCCAGTGGCACAATGAGGCGCTAGTGCCCTCTAAATGCGATTTTTAGCCAAATTTGGTGTTTTTTAACACAAAAATGACTGTGTACGCGCTATATCATCGAGGGCCCCAAAAAAACACATCCGAAACATAAACGGGTTCATTTCGCACCCATTAAGCCAAAGTTTATGAAAAACGGTTGGCACAATAGGGCGTAGTTGAATTTTGAAGTTGGGTCTCCCATTACATTCAAGTAAAAATGAACTCCCATATAACCTTTAAAAAGTTACTTTGCCACCTATTAAAATGGGTTAAAATTTCGCCAGGAATTCAAAAATCACGACCAAATTTTTTTGGGGGCATTTTTTTGAGAATTTGGTGCCTTAAATTGAATCGATTTTTGGATATTGTCGAAAAAGTTACTCTGTGACTTATTAAAATGGGTTAAAATTTCACCAGGAATTCAAAAATCACGACCAAATTTTTTTGGGGACATTTTTTTGAGAATTTGGGACCTTAAATTGAATCGATTTTTGGATATTATCGAAAAATTACTGTGCAACCTATTAAAATAAGTTAAAATTTCGCCAAAAATTCAAAAATTATAAAAGAAAAAATTTTTGAGCAATTTTTGAAAATTTGAAGCTCTAAAATGAGTCAATTTTTGAATAAGGGCTCAGCACACTAATCACCAATAACCATTCTATACAAAACGAAAATATCTCTACTCAGAATGCAATTTTTCCAGCATTTTTGAAAGTTCTTCAGTCAAAATCACTTAACAGTTAACAACCTACAAATATCAAAAGGTCAGTCTGTTCCAGAAACAAAATGATAGATATGAGAAAGATCCTCGAGTTCAAAATATTACATTATCTAATTCAAAACGAACATTTATCGTACACAAAACACAAAACCGTATAATTTTCAGGACACCTTATATACCAGGTAAAAAAATCCAAGCCTCGTACACGCGATGCAAATGACAAATGAAAAATAACCTCGTATACATACAATGTACTTATGGTGTGAAACAGGAGATTTTTTTATCACGTATGAGTAATGCCGACGAGCACGTTTCCACCTTTATTATTAATTTTCTCGACGATAATAATTTCGAGATTGGCGCTGCGTCCGTATAAACATATTAAAAAATCCACATCAACGGTGCTGGTGCTGGCTTCCAACACAGTCGTAATGCTACTTGAAATAACATACAGGTCTCGATGAACCTTGGTAATAATATTTTGACACTACTAATTTTTCTAGCCGTTGATCTGATTCGAAGAGCTGAAGGCGTGTCTACACCGATGTCATCGCACACGATCGCTGAACCTTAACGACTTCCAACTGTATAGATATATCGAGTTGCGAATACACTCGTATACTCGTACATAGCACAAAATAGGTATTATTCAGTCTTATATATCGCATAACGTATACTCCCTCTCGCGTTTAAACCATCTCATGCGAGAATTTTCCACGAAAGGTGGTGAAAAAAATACCATAAAATTCGCACCAGCTAATTCTCATCGCTGCAGTATCCTGTTCATATGCAAAGAAAAATCAAACGTTCGAGACCCAAGTGCGATATTTTCTCACAAAACGGCGAATTATCGAGTTAATTACAAAACACGGCCAATTAAATAGACACGACGGTGTGCGAGTGCGTCTGCCTGTGCTCTCGGAAGAAAAAAATCATTACTGCTCCGCACGGTAGGCATCTATGAGCTGGCCTGGCGCTCAGACACCACATCACGACTATGCGGCGAATTAACTCTCGGTAAACGAATAGAAACGAACGAAAGGAAAAAAAAAAAACCAACATTTGTTCATTCATTCGGACCCGTAATCTCACAGAATTTACTAACAACATTCATAAAGATAAAAACTGGTTGTTTGTTACGGGGCCGCGGCCGCGATGTGTATTAGACGGATAACCGGTGGATTTGAAATAATAGCCGCCTGTCAAAACCCCCGGTACAGCTTCACACGTGAGTTTCGTTCATAATTTATTCGCTTTATAGATTTAATATAGAAGCTTCCCCCCGGCTTCGGGATGCTTCCTCGTCTTCGTCCGAGCTAATATTTACTTTATTTTGAAACAATATCGTGCGGAGCACGACAAGCCCAAAAAATTTACACAGCTAACAATCGTCGTGTACAGTTGGCTGACTGTGTACGTACCTTATAAAAGCATCATTTTGTTGCTTCCTTGAGCTTGAAAAAAAGGCGAAAATTAGCGAAAGAAAAACTCGTCGGTGTGCTAGTTTTACGCGTTCCGGCGTAAGCACCCGCGCCGAGTCGAGCCGGCGAGAGGGAAAAAAACCAAATTATTTTTGCACAACAATACACATTCCGACGAGCTTGGCGCTTTTTCGGTTAATATTTGAAATGTTTTCTTTTTATAGTCGAGCTTATTTCGCTAATCCAGAAAGCATTATAGTAAGTGTTACTTTCGCCGAGACCTTTTTAAAATTTCATTTGGTACTCGTTTCTCCGGAGCCGGCGCCAAACGAGACTACTTTTTATACTCTCTGCTTAACGCCTTCGTGGATTTTTCATTAAGTAAATTATACTTACTCGCTTTTAACGAGAAATCCGCTTAATACGAGTACACTATACGCTGCTGAAAAACTACCAACTTATGGAGTTGTAGATATAGGTATATACATCAATGATTCAACTTTCATTTGTCCATTTGTATTTGAAAAAAAATGAAGAGGGTTGGAACGTTATCGGAAATTAATCGCGATACGAGCATGCCGAATGATTATTAACTTACGACGCGTACGTACCTACAAACGAACACCAGAAAGCCGTAAAAGTTCCTATATAAATCACCATACCGAACCGAACAAGGGATGCTACTCGTGCATATGAAATATAGGTGATAACTTACGTTGAAACGTGATACCAACTACCAAGTGCTAAATACAACCAACGTTACGCATTTTTAGCGCATCGCATCGGTGCATTGCATTCGCATTGCGGGATATTTCTTTCGTTTGTCGTCATATAACTATAGTTTGATATAATTATTTTATCTTTGATCGGCCCTGACTGCCTCCCCTTTCTAGCAGTTTTTTGTTAACAGAGTTGTAACTAACCCTCGATATTGGCGAGAAAACAAGGTGCACCCTTGAAGTAGGGCAAGTTGCGTTTTGAGGTGGAAAATTAAGTGTTCTGTACCTACGTTTTATCATACGTGGATATTACGTAATTTGCTCGCGTCAGTTTTGCTAAAAATTGATTTTTTTGAACGAACCAAGTGTCCGGAAGCAAAACCGATAAAAAATGAAATTTGTTGAGTGTGAAATTTCCTTTTCGTATCAGGTTTTCTAGGAAGTTTAGTTTCGGCCATATCTGTAATCGGAGATGAAATTAGGGGGTGGGATGCGCGTTCCTCACCCAAATCATTTTCAAAAAATCGAGCGAATTTCCGAATATTTGCAAGTGCCTTAGAGAGAAAATATTCGAATCATGGGTATTTTTTGGGCTGTAATGTAATATAGAATCATGATCTCAATAATCTGATTAATAATACAAAACACTCGAATACGTGCACCTTTCTTATATTTCGTTGACATTTCAACAGTAGGTACGTCATTTTTTCGAAATTAAATATTCTAAATCACAAACTTTTCAAAGAATTGACCATTTGACCCTCGAAACATATGGCAACTTGATGGTTTTTTGTTGACATGACAGATATTACTCGTGAATAAGGTGATCTGAAATTTTCGAGTTTTTTTTTTCGTGTCAATGATGAAATATTATGTCAGATGGTCTAAAAATGTTGATTGCCAATTTTTGGTTTTATTTCGATAATTTATCGAAGTTTTGCAAAATTTTTGGCATTATCTATAAGTTTATTGTCATGCGATTTAGATAGCTGAAAAATATTTATAAAATCTGTAAAATGAATTTTGCCAAAGGATTTTTCAAACTTCGTTTCAAAATTTGAAAAATTTTGATACAATTTTGCTATTTGTAGCTGTTGCCTTGACTTTAAACAAAATTTCGTTTCCTATTAAGAAAGTTTTTATTTAAGAAAATTTCCACATTTTTAAAATTTTGTTTCGGAAATTTTGCAATTTTTTCATACCTAGATTTGTCATAATACAATAAGGGCTGAGAAAAATAGAAAACTTTTTAATACAAGAGGGAGAAAAATCGTATATTTTTTCCATTTTTTATCTGGCATTGTTACAGTCCGGCCACTTTTCATAGGAAAAATTTTCCCAAAAAATCGAAAATTTGACAAAAATTATGAAAATTCTTCTAAAAAAGTCAAAAATATGCGAAAACTTGCACTCTGCCCTGAAATATTCAAAGAGGCTATGGCCAATGTATAGTCGAATAATCACAAATATGGTATTCGAAACATATTTTTCTCATCACTAGTCTTAACAGTTGATCAAATGTTCAGATCTTGTATTTAGGTATTTCTTCAAATTTATATTTCAAAATTTTTCAAACACTTTCTTTGAGCTTGAAAAAATTCGATATGAATGTTTTTGCTGAATTTTGGTTTAGTAAAATGTTCTAAATTTTTCTAAAAATGCCAGCTCAATTTTTTAAAAGATACTAGTTCGCTGGCAAAAAGAACTTTTGTGAAGCAGTGTAAGGTAAATCATCACATGCTTCAGTAGAATAGTAGAAGAACCCCCCCCCCCCCCCCAAAAAAGAACTCATTCATTTTGAGAACGTATTGTAACTGAAGGGTCCACCGACCGAAAGAATCAATGGAGTCTGTTTTTAATTTTTGGTCAGGAAAACAGAGTAGAAAAAATAGAGGAGAGAGAGGAAACACGCCTAGACGAAATCTAAAATGCAGGAAAAAAGGTATCAATATCGATAACTATTTTTGGATCAAAATTTTTCAATTATTTGGTGGTAATAGTTGATCAATTTTCTCCAACTTCAAATCATCAAAACGTGTCAATTTATCCATTTTCCTCAAGTTTTTTTTTTTAAACACCAATAACATTTTGGTTCATACCTAACAATCGAAAATATGTGAAAATATGTATTTTTTTCAATTCCGGCTACAAAAAATTACAGTTTGAACAAAAATAAGATAAAAATTCGAAAGGAGGGGAGGGGAGGTCTTGGAAAAAAGTGCTTTATATGTATTTTTTCAAAGTTCAGCGAAAAAATTGCAGTTTGAGCGAAAATATGATAAAAATTGGAGAAGCGGGGGAAGGGGGGTGTCATAGCAAGAAAAAAAAAGGTTTTCAATGTAGTCTACTTTTTCAAAGTCCAGCAAAGAATTGTAGTTTGAGCAAAAATAGGGGAAAAATTCGAGGGAAGGGGAGTTTTGGCAAGAAAAAAATGTAACTTGATGTACCAACACTTAAAAAAAATATTTGAATTTCACCTATCAAAATGATAAATCTATTGAACCGGAAGCGAAGGAAAGATTTGAAAATTTTTGCAGAAAACAGCATTCAAAAGGTCAAATTTGATCGTTTTTCCAACTCATCAGTCATTTTTTTGCTTGGAATATGTGAAAATACGATGTGTTTTCAAAATTTACCTTTTTCATCAGAATTATGTGATTCATAGAGAAATGCTGTAACATTTTAGCTAACAAAGCAGGCAAATATGATAGGAACCATAATATGAGAAATGCCCCATAATGTGATTGCTGAAGGTAATATGATGCATTTTCAATTATTAGACACCTCGGTACTTTGCATGAAATTCATGTTCATCATCAATTTTGAAGCCTTTTGACATTAAAAAACGCCATTAGGCCTATACACAAAATTGGAAAAAGCTGATTCGACTGGTTCTCTGCGTGGACTCTTTCAACTCCTAAATTCAAACAACCTGGCACCACGAGTAATAAATTTTTTGAAATTATATCCCAATTCCCAATTAAAGAGTAGAATGCTGCATAGATAAAGGTGTTTTTTTTGCAGATTTTTTATAAACTTGGTTTCTACGTACGATTGTGTTCGATATTCAGAAACACCATATGAACACAGGTACCCAAGTCATATTCCATTACATAAGGTGGCAATTTGTTCTTCAAAGTAAAGTCTACTACCTCTACCATTGCAGACATCATTGTATACCCATCTATAGATACCAGGAGACAGTTGTCTAAAAGGCTGACTCGAGTCTCGTGTCGATAATGCGGTTACCAAAGGTATAGGGATTGTAAACGACCACAAACGCATGAAAAAAACACTCCTTCAATACATTCGTTTGCTTTTGTTCACCTTATATAAATGTTTAGGTGCAATAAATTCTTACGACAATAGACCATTACATCAATATGGCTCCTCGTTCTAAGTGTTTTTCTGATGGCCTATTCAATCAAACGTGTAAAACGAAGCCGCCTTGAAAAAAAATTCGTTTAAAGAAAGTCAGCCAAATTTGCACGGGTTTCCAGCAGTCTGCAGACGCGTACGCAGCATGCAGCTTGAGGATGTTGAGCGATAAGAATACCGGCGCGTCGACGCGGCATATTTCAAAAGAGGTTTCAAAATTTATGAATTATATTCGGCATCTCGTATATGTATATGTACATAAGACGAGTTACACCGTGGGCGATTTTTTTTCCTCTTGCATGACGCTTATGACGACTGCGAAGTTGGTTATCGAATCGAAACATCGGTTATCTTTCGCGTGTATCGATTTGAAACAAGTAATGTAAAAAAAACCGCCGAATCGGTTGAACCAATCTGCGATGTACGAGTAGGTACGCGAGATACCTACCTACGAACAATTCATTCATAAAAATTCACCATATCGCGATGAAAATTGACGAGATGGCAATCTTTCAGTAGGTAGGTATACGTAAAGAAGATTTTAGCGTGCAAACCACCACTCTTCATACAACAACCCGGATACCGCGAGTCTAATCACGTCTTCTACAGTTTCCCATACGCTGCCATAAAGCATGAAAACGAGGCTCGGTAGATTCCCAAATTCCACATCCACATCCACGTTCAAATATACACGACCAGGCACCATAAAGTAAACACTGTATAACTTTCGAGCTAAACGTGATCCTAACCCTTTTGTTGGTTAAATTTGCAGACTTGTTTAGGACCCAGCGCCCGAGAAAGATTCGCGAAAGCCGTCATATTTTCCATCCATTAACAAAACGCGGCACAGCACAGCACCAGAATCGCCTACGGCGCTAAAACACCCTCCCTAATTACACCGTACACGTAGTCAAAACAAATAAACCAAGCTAGAGCGAGCGAGAAGCCGAGGGGATGAGGGTTTTATGTAAAATTCATACGTGCATGGTTCCACACCATGGCACGACCACGACAGACTCTATAGATACATAAATACATATAGTGAATGAAATCCACTCGGACGTCGATCCTCACTCATTGACGCGAGCGATAAATTCTTTATAGGCGCTCACGAAGGCGCTGGGGCACGCACACAGATACACCACAGAGGAGAGGAAGGAGCGCGAGAGAAAAACCAATAATTGGTAAAAGATTAAAATTGATAATAATAGTCAACTTAACGCTGAAAGCGAGATGGGTATTTAGGCTGATTTTTATTTTCCTTTCACTAATAACAATTTACTTATGAAATTTTTTAACAAGCTTATCAACCGTGGCTAAAGTTATTATTATGTAGGCATGGCCCATCCGGTGCACGACTTGATAATCACGGCCTTTCCAGACCTATACAGTTATCGAGGTGCTCGTCTATGGAAGATAAATCAGTGTACCACGATGAGCTTAAAGTATCCCAGCATTCTCCAGCTACGCGGAATTTCATTCACGCATTAACACCGAAACATACGAGTAGATTGGTGTAAGGCACATGGCACCTACACCTCTTCTTTCAAGGGAGGATCCTCTACATTGGAAATTCCATGCTAGATCGATTGTCTCATAATACCTAAGTTTAGGTACACAAGATACCATATTAGATATGCCTATATAGAGGACGTACATCTTTGATACCTTTCGCGAATACAGTATGATAATAACGGGGTACCAAGGCTGCATTTTACACACCTAATTTTGTAGATATTTCTTCCTCCCGTCACCCTGAACCCTATTACCTGTCCGTAGTACCGTGCCCGGGGATATTTCGAACCACCCATATTGGTAGAAATACTACATAACTAGACGTGTTATTTTCGTTCACTTCTAATTCATAGTATCAGATAACTAAATTCATTCAATCTTTTTAGATTTAGTATACGTTCCCTCCCCCTTCTCCCCTCGTCGTGAAGCATGTATAGATATACGTTTACATAGGTATCTAAAGTACATCGTGCTATAACCAGAATTCACCTTAAATTGGAGCCCTGAATTGTTATTACGAAGTACACGGTACTTTACTACTTAATAATACCTTTACCAAATCATATAAAACAATTCACACTCTTCCATTACAACCACATCGTCGTCTTGGCAGCGTATACCAAGCCAATGGGCTTCGGATATCCGATGGAATTAACGCTTCCAAGACCACTATCGCATTCGCGCGCGTTAATCTTATACGTTAATTTTTTTTTTATGCCTGAAAACCTCTCGAATGTGATCTCGTGTATAATCGACACCACGAAAATACACACATTCCGGGTATGCATTAATTCACTCTATCTAATTTTCAACACACCTATAACCTTGTTATTTCGTCCAATTAAAATTATCTATGCGGTATAGCTATATAGCTATATCGCCACCTAGGAATCGCAAATTCTTTACGGATACTCGTAAGTGGACAGAAATTTTATCTAATAAGGTAATCCGCACCTATTCCAAGTGGCTAGAACATTGGAGTGATAATTCGTCGTATTGTGTAGAAAGAGCCCCTCACTTTCGAAAATCATTCAAAAATTTTGAAAACTAGTCTCACTCGATCAAAATACTCCAACGTAGTATAAAATTTTACAGATTGCAGCAAATCCACAGAATTTTAGAATTTGAGCAGATTCTTCAAGAAAATCAGGCTCTCTGGTGAGTGGTGACTTTATGGTACCTACTGTTACTGAAAAAAAGAGACCAAAGCTATTGTTTTTTGATCTTCTCTGATCTATTAAAGTTCAAGTATAGTTTGGGGATACCCACATGAAGTGATTGTGAGAGAAAATTTATCAAGTTTATGACAATTTCGAAGAAGTAGATATTTTTTATGATTTGGAAGGGAAATGTTGAAGAATGTCGAGTGACTCTTCAAGAAAGTAACGGTTTAAAGTGATACATCCGGATTCTGGTGGGAGATGGGTCCTATCCTGAATTGTGCCACGAGAGGGGGTTGAATTTGATTTACCATCCGATCACATTTAAGAAAAAATTGTTCTCATACTTTCTAAACTTCTTTAAAATTGTCTAAGAATAAATTTAATGAGATCCAAGTTGATCAGATTTCATCATCAAGAATTGTATCCTTTGATCTGATGTGTTTGACCAGAAATTTATCTTGATCCAAGCAGATTGCGAATTACAGACAAGTAAATATGTTCAGATTTGTGAGATCCAAACAGATCTATACCTTCCTGAATTTCATAAGATCTACTCACATTAGATCAGATCAATTTTTCAGATCAAAGTATCAAATCAAACCTACTTATATTCGAACTTTTTATAAGATAGATTTCAATTAATATCCAATTTGATCAAAATGAATCTCATCGGACGTATTTTGTTCAAATCAGACATCATATTTTATTAAACTTAATTAAATGGCACCTAACTAAATTTCATTGTTTCTTCCTAAAAAGTCTAGCGCAATCATGTCTTCAGAACTCATATCGTTGATGACTGCAAAAATCTCAAAAACTAAGTCTCTTAGGAAAGCAACAAAAGCTTAGGCGAGAAAGAGAATTTCAAGCTTGACAATTTTCCTCTCCTGTATTTTTTTCGTAGCACCCTTAGTTTGGTTAGAAAACCTATATTTATGGGAAATTTACGAAGTCATAATAATTTCAAAAATTGAACAATTTTGATTGCAAAAATCTCGAAAATCAAGCCCCCTGAAAAAAAAATTGTTAGTTCATGGGAGAAAGAAAATTTCAAGTTCTACAATTTTCATCCCGTGCATTTTTTTCGTAGCATCCTTAGTTTGGCCAGAAAGTCCTGTTTATGAAAAATTTACAAAATTTTCTTCATTTTCAAAATCATCGACTTTGAATATTTCCCTTAAACATAGATTTTCTGGCCAAACTAGGGATGCTACTAGAAAAATGGAAGGGATAAAAATTGTTGAGCTTGAAATTCTCTCTCTTCTAAGAGCTATTAGTTTTTTTCCTAGGGAAGTTAGTTTTCGAGATTTTTGCAGTCAAATTTTTTTTTTTTTTTTTCAAAACCATCGACCTCATAAATGGGCCACCCTGTATTCCGTACTCGTAATTAGCTGTACCCACAAACACCCATTTACTCATACACTCATCCACAGCGATGTATTGCCAATGGTATGGTGAGGAATGGAAAAGGATTGTCCGTCTCTTGATGTTGAAAAACTGACATCGATATTGGCAGATATGAAGCAAATTGAATTCTGATTCTTCAGAAGTCTAATAAAGTAAATTCGTGGAAGGGGGAGGGAAGGGGAAGATGGAACTGAAATTCGATAACTATTCGAGTGCTTTTTCAAAAATTCGGTGCAAAAAATTCAACATTTCATTATTCAAATCCAAATTTTATGAATTTTGGAAAATTTTTAGGTAATTTAGTATAGCTATTTTACGTAAGAATTTTCAAAAAAAAAATATTGTAGGAACTTTATGAACCGTCACTCGTCGATTTTATCAAATAAGATCTCGTTGGTAGCCTCTGACCCAAATAAGCTGAACACTATCGGAATTCTGCTGCTGCCATTTTTGAGATCGAGACTCTCAGTGAAAATTTAAAGTTAAACTAGGGAAAGCTAACAATCAAAAACTATCGATATTATCGATTTTTTCAAGTTTTCGATTTCATTGAATCGACGAGTAATACCAATAGAATGACTGCTGAATCGTTTTTTTTCATCGTAACAGTAGGAAGTTATCAAATTTTTGAAAAATGAAAAAGTATCGAAAAACTCGAAACTAGGTATCGATTTCATCGATGTAGGTATTTAAAAAATCGAAATCGAAAATTTTCGATTTTCGACACCACCAAGTTGAACATCTGAAAAATTGTAATTGAAAATTTTTTTCAACGAAATAATTCATTGTGTTCCTGGCTTCCTTGACTCCAAATAAACGAAAAAAATTACATGCACTTTTTGCCTATTATCAATATTGAGGGGTCTGAAGGAAAAAATGACTTCATACATTTATAAATAAATTTAATTTCCATATTGTTAAAAAATTTTATGGTATTTTCTCATTCAACCCCTTCAATATTGACACTAGGCAAAAAGTGAATATAATTTTGTTTTTTCGTTTCAACTCAAGAAATCCAAGGAAATAATCAATTTTTTCGCTTAATAAAATTCCCATTTGAAATTTTTCTTTTCAAACATTGAATTTTCATTGAGTGGCCCAAAACTCAAAACTGGCACACCAAATTATATACCAGTGCGGAATTTCGGGCCAAAAGCTATCACTCACACTACCTCTGATCAACATCCCCCTGGGACATTCCACAAGGGGACCCAAGCCAGCAAGTAGCAAGCTACACACCGCTGCGAATTCATTGTCGTGGTGTTTTGATAAACGTGGTTCGTATACGTAGGTAAAAATAGGGTAAAAGGAAAGAAGAGAAATGAAATATAGAATGGCGTCGACGAACCAGCGTGAAATAATTTTTTTCTGCCGTATAAAAAGGCTGAATTGGAAAAGAGGCACTTTTTTGTCAGGTTGTCAGTAAACGTGTGAAGAGCCACACTTCAACGGAGCCGTTCAGACGACGTTTCCGAGAGAGAGTAGCTAATCATGAAAATCACAACCGTCTCGCTCCGCGCCGCCTTCATCCTTCACTTTATTTCCCTCTTCAAGTGCGTACTTTTCATATACGAAAGCGAGAAAAAAAGTAGGTATTTTTATACTACAACGCAGTGATTCTAAAAAAAAAATATCTCGCTAATTTCTTTAACTCGGTTTCGCGCTCGACGATCGAATTTTACATAGCATCCCTTTACTATAATACTTATACACGACGAGATTTTTTCCAGCATCTTGTACACAGCTATTGCTATTATGTTTATTCAAAGTATACGCTCAGCGTGGTGCAAAATTATAAATTGTACGAAATTTTATGCCAAACATTTTGCACCAAAATGTACCTATATCGATTTTATAATACACGTGCGAAGTATAACCTACGTAGGTTATTTCGTGTAGACATCGAGTACACGATGCATACCAGTGTCGGCTCGGTATATTACCAACCACTGGGAAATTTTTCTTTCTGCTAACTTTCAAAATCTGCTTACATATTTTATAAAGACTACGCAAACTGAGCCAAGATGCGGCCTAATTTTCAAGAATAGTTTCTTTCACTTCGGCAGGAATTTTTTTTCCGCTGGATGAATAATTAAAAGGGAGACTTTGACGTATACAGATCGCAACTCGCAGCCCCATATTCTACATTCGCATACGGATACGACGCAGTAACTGACTGTATTATTCGAGCACCATGGTGTATAAAAATTAGCTCGTATTTTTATTCGTCGTTTACCTTTTAATATTTTGTAGCTATACCTATAGATACATGTATAATAATGCTAGGCCGGCTCTATTCGTTTCAACCAATAAGTTACCATATCTAATTCCATACGACAACCTGTACGTGTAAAACAACCTCATCACATTACACCGTCGACTCGATTTTTTTTTACCTTAGCTTACCTTCGATCTATGTGTTGTGCGTTCAGTCGACACACCCAGTTTCCATTGTCAAGGCACCAGTATTTTTCGTATTCTTCTCTAAACAGACGACATTTTGAAACATCTCACAGAGAATAGAGATGCCGCGTCGAAAGCGACGCTAAAGGCGCCATCGTCTTTGATTTCGCAACCACGAAAAAAAAACGATTTTGTCTGGCCCCAGAGAGGAAAAAAAACACCAAACTAGTTTCGCGAGATGCTATAAAACGGAGAGAGAAACAGAGGGGAAAAAATCTATAATGCATCGTATATCGAGCACATAGAGCTGCACTCGGTGATGAGATTGAATTACATTGGGCATTTCTGATGTTTCTGAAATGGTACATTCTACGTACCTAGTGCAGCATCTGCAGTGGCAGCAGAATTACGTACGAATATGGAAGTATTCGGTTTACTTTTTCGTCATATACGAACGCGTAGCGTTGTTTATTTCGCAGAAAAATCATATCCCGTTTAGCAGTATTCTATGGAGTCACGCGGTATCTTGTTTTGACTAGTTTAACATGTCGTTGTCAACTTTGGATGACATTGCGACCAACATAGTTTTAAAACGAATACCATCGGTCGTACGATGCCCGGGGATGGAATCTAGCCTGCATATTAGTCACGCAGATGTGTACGTAGCGTTTTGCGGTTTCGATTCTTCGCACAAGTCTATTATATACGAGAGAATGGAAAAAAACTGTAAAATTTTTCATCTCTAAACCTTCATTTTTAGCTAATTTTCGAGGATCGAAGATCAGCTACTGAATTTGACCCGACGATTCTATGGTATTTCTTTATTCAAAATTTTGTTAACAAGATAGCTCTCGTAATGATTGATGGAATAAGCTGACATTTTTATGAGAGGTTCAATACTACTAGGAATAGAAGCCAATAAATTTTGAGAAAAATTGGTGAACCAGTTTTCGAGTTGTTCACGACTGAAATTTTCAAAAGCTTCTAACGCCTGAAATAAAGCATTTACTCGAAATATGTAAATAACCTGTTTAGTAGTACTCAAAAAGATGCACAAAAAATGTTATATACGATTTTCATTTTTATGAACCGGTTCTCGAGTAATTCGCCATTGAAATTTTCAAAAGCCTCTAGTACCTAGAATAATGCAGTTACGTGAAATATGTAAATAACATTTTTGACAGCACTTGAAAGGATGTACAAAAAATGTTATATACAATTTTCATTTTTACGAACCGGTTCTCCAGTTATTCGCGATTGAAATTTTCAAACGCATCTAGCGTCCAATTTTGTCGACACAACCCCTCGTAATAACTGGTAAAATGAGTTGAAATTTCTATGATAGGTTCAGTATTACTAGGAATAGAGGAATATAAATTTTGAGAAAAATGGGTGAACCGGTTTCCGAGTTATTCCCGATTGAAATTTTCAAAAGGCTGTAACACCTGAAATAAAGCAGTTACTCGAAATATGTAGATAACCTTTTTAGTAGCACTTGAAAGGATGCACAAAAAATATTATATACAATTTTGATTTTTATGAACCGGTTCTAGAGTTATTCACAATTGAAATTTTCAAAAGCCTCTAGCACCTACAAAAAAGCAGTTACGTGAAATATGTAAATAACCTTTTCGATAGTACTTGAAAAGGTGCACAAAAAAGTTTATATGCAATTTTCTTTTTTATGAACCGGTTCCCAAGATATACTTGATAGAAAATTTCAATACTTTCAATAAGTAACACAAAATTGCAAAATTGGATTTTTTCAAGTAAAATTTTGTAACGTAAAAAATCATATTTTCTGACGCAGTTACTGCGTAAAAGTTTTAGATTAATCCTCGACTTGCCCATCTCCAGGATCGTTCAAAAGTAGAACATTTTTCATCACCGTTTTATCGCCTTCTGCGGATTCACGAAAAAAAAAACAAGGGAAGCGAAAAAAAAAAAGGTTAAATGTTCGTTGTTAACCTCTCTCCCTGTATCGTAGATACCTGGACGTGAAAAAAAATGATGAGATCGTAGCCAACGTTGAAAAAAAAATTAGCTTATACCTTTAAACGTCGATATTATAACAAGTACGATGATTTATTGATTGTTTGTTTTGAAAAAACCCCGCCCACTCCATGTGTATATCTTGATGAAATAATTAAGGCCTCCCATGTCGAACTCAAAACACTCATCCGCATAGTTCTTCTATACCTCTCCACTCTTACCTACTCTGCACCATGATTAAGGGATTCTCGACTATATATTTTTTTCCTATAATATCTTTTATATTATATAGATAAATTCTATATATGAACTAATATTAATGTCTGGCATGGTGGTATTTTTTTTTTTTTCGTTGGCTTCGAGTCTTCCCATTTATATGTGTACCTGTTTTATCGAATCGCGTATAACCATCTATTAAGTATACGATAGTATAGATACATAAACGTATAGACCTATACCAAAAGATATAAAAAAGTGGCAATTTTTTTTCAACCAATAAATGTCAACTTCAATTTTATCAAATGTCAATTCAACCGAAGACTATTAAATATCTATAATATATCTGAATGCACGATAAGATCGGCAATAAATGCGAAACTAGATATATATAGCGGTACCAGCACATCATCATCCTCCATTGAGCTTTCAAACTGCTCCAATTAATCTAATTAATCTCATTAATATGTATTTGTGGTAATCGTAACTCATACTTATGAATTAGGTACCTATAGTAAGTATACGTTCGGCAATCAACAAAACCCTTTCTACTATCTAAATGATCTCTATTTTCAAGTTTTTCGTAGAATTTAGGATGAAATCAAGGACTAATCTTAACGAATTTCTTCTTCAAAGGTAATAAATAAATTCATACGATACGATCAATAGATAAAGAACTTTACGAATCAATTTCGATGAAAAAATTGTAATTCTAATGCGAAACGTTTCAAGTTTTAGCAAGTAAAATCAATAATTTTTTTTAATCTCTGTTAACACTGGAGACATTCAACTGTTTCCAACGATCAAAAAAAGAATTGGTTTCCAAAATAAACCAAGTCAAACTTTTTTTTGTTTTTTGAATTTTTTTTTTGTCTTAGTCCACTTTGGAAAAGAGCTCTTTAACCGCATCCTTTATAATTATCTTCTTCCTACGTATTGAAATATTTTTATGACATCTGATCGAAGAAGTAACATCAAATTCGTAATTAGCGTCGTCGAAAACCATACAATCGATATACAACATGGTTTTTTATCAATTTTTTACCTTACACCCTTTTCAAACCCCCTCTCACTATCCCCACCCTTAAATTTTTCATAATTATCATTAGAAGTTGCAGGTATCTTATTCACAGAAATCACTTGAAATTATTGCTTAATTTCGAATCCATTACACAAATACCCCAAAAATGCGATTAAGTTGGTGTTAGGGTGAATTGGGGGTCTTAAGAGGGATGATAAAATAGAAAAATGATAAGCAATCATGTTGTATATCGATTTCTACATTTTTGGCAACGCTGAGTACGAATCTTATGGTATTTTGAACGTATAGTCGAAGGTTTTAAAAATAAGTCTACAATTTCTCAAAAATAGCTCCATTTTTCGGTTCAAAAATTGTGCGAAATTTATTTCTTGCATTTTCAGTCTACTTTCTGATTATTAAATTACTAATTTAATGTTTCTAAAATTTTTTTTTTGGAAAATTATCCATAATGCATTACTTTTTTGGTTCTGAATCAACTGAAGGATTTGGTTGTTTTTTTGTATTTAAAAATTTGTTCTCGAGTTGTCCGAAATTTTAGACTCTGGGCATGAAATATCTTAAAAAATTTGTTCTAAAATATTTTTATAAATTTTTTGATATAGATATGTTTTCTGAAGAATTGAAAAATGTTTTAAAATAATTTTAGTTTTGATTGATTGAAATTGTTATTACACACAAAGTTGGAGCACCATATCTCGAAGTCGAACGAAAATTTGAATCGATGCTGGGTCGAGAAGAGTGGGATAAATTTCCAATTCCTATCGCTGGAAATTATCAAAATTTGGTGAGGAAAAAGACCTTTAGAGGTCAATTTTTTGATACTTTCAGGTATAAAAGTAAGCTACCAACAACGCTGCGTTTTCAGGAATTTAAATTGTCAATTAAACATTTTCTTGGAAATACCTAAATCAAGTCAACTTTTTTCTAACATCATTTTCATCGATTTAACATTTATTAATAATGAAAAAACTAAAAAATGATACAATTGGAGAAAAATTTTTCTTTTTAAATACCGTATAATTATGTACTTCCCAGTGAGTAGATAATTCCACGAATCTCAAGTAATTTATTTCCAATTCCGACAAATACAAACTATCAATTGCACGATTATTCGAATAAATTTCACCCACAGACGTCACACTTGTCACATCTTAGACAATCCAAAGGGTAAACTTATCAAACATTCGAAATAAACAATTCTTCGTATATGCACGAGTACCTACATTTCAAAACAAACCATTTCCTTTTCCATTTACCATAAAAATCCAAACTTTCATTTCGTGTAATAACTATAATAAAAAAAAGAGAAAAAAATACGTGAAAAACTATACAACGTATATAAGTTTATCTAACATAGTCCATCATAAAGTGGCTAATGTGTTTAACTTGTACTAAAGCAAATTAAATTTCATTCTCACGTCATCAGTCATCACGCGAAACAGTCACCAATCCAAACGATAATCCTCCAGCAGAAATTAAAAGTTGAACCCCTAATTCTAAAAATCATCGATCCTTTCCGTCGATAAATTTTCACTTCCGAGTCATTCAGAATGTGCAAAGTAAGGGCTGAGAAAAAGAGTGGAGAGGAAGGGGAAATTGCGGATACGTTAATCGTTGTCCGATTGGAAAATGGAAGCTGCTACGATGACGAACTGGTTTATGAATTTCTCATTTAAAACTTTTGGTCTCGTTGAAACCCTGTGATTATCCTAACACAAAATTTCAAACCAGTATGAGGTATCTAGCGAGTGATGTAATTATTAGTTTGCAACGTACACCTCGAAAGTATATGTATTACAGAAGGAAGACGATAATTATTTACGTGTTGGTTAAAAAAAAAAAAGAAGAAAAACCATCGTGTTTTTTTTTTGAAACAATTACCACACTTAAACAAGATATCACCATTTCGTAAGAAGCAGTTGCAGCAGCAGTCGCAGAAGCAAAAGGAAAAATAATACGTTATGATAATCATATCTATAGAATAAGCTGTTGATTTTTTTCCCACTTCCACGTATCACAAATTATATTCGGAAGGATTAATCGATATAAAATAATTAACGCTCGTTTAATTTTATATATTCAAAGAGCCGACAATGTCTTAATATAAAATACATATAATTATTCTCGCAGCCTGAACAGATGCATCAACACCACCATACCATCGAGACGTGAACTTGGCACTTGGCGCATCTGGTATCTGGTTTTTCTCGCCGCATATATTTAATCGAATTAGCTATACTAAATCTATAGTTCAAATCTCTTATCGACGTTTTTCAACACCATTGCGCGAATTTTACTCAATACTTGGTCTTGGTCGCAGATCGCACTCGTATATGCTCGTTTTGTTTACATATTATTTAAGAAACACCAACCATATCCGTCGGATAATTAATGAATTCTCGCTAATACCGCGTATCGCATCAACACCGCCACCGCCACCGCACACCTTGGTCGACTCGACTCGACTCTATATACTCGTCGAGTTGTTAATGAAATTCGCTACATGCAAATTGTATCCGACAACAAATCACGAGATATCTAGATACTACATGTACCGATCACACGCGCCTTCGGTCTTGGTTATTTAGATTTCCAACTGGTCGTTTCGTTTCGAAGTCGTAATTACTCGAGAAGAAATTATACAATATCTAGATCTTTATTTAAAAAGTTGGATTAAATTTGATCATCAAATTCTTGATCAAATTGGATATCCAAAAATGTCTTTCTGTTTGAATCTAATTAGGCACACAAAATTTTCAATATTCGGTAGAGGCCTCGAAATGAAACGAAACTTAGCAACTGGGAGGGAGGGACAGAGGGGGAGGAGAGTTAAGATTGAATTTCAGTACACCTATTTTTTGGTTAATTCGCATGGTCTTGAAAATTTTTGAAATTTTGAAGCTATAATTCCTTCAAAACAGAAGGTAGACAAAAAGTACGTAAAAGTAAGTTTTTTTTTTTAAATTATCGTACAAACCTTTCATCTGCGCAAAAAGCGTACATAGCTGAGTAAAAAGGGGTGACTTGGTTCGAAACGGGAATTTTTAAACTAATTAGTGGAAGAATTTTAGCAAAATCGCGAAACTTCAATTTTTTGCCTAATTCCATGAATTGAGTATTTTTAATATTAGAAAATTTTACATAAAATGAATATTGAATTTTTTTTGAAATTCTCGATTTGGCCAAAATGGCAATATATGATGAATATCGACTTGAAACATGCTCAGACATGAAGTTTAGGTCTCTAGGTGATCTCGGACGAGGTTGTGGGTTCCCAAAATGGCGTCACTTGGGTATTTTTTTTTTAAATTGGAAAAATGCTTTGAAAATTACAAATTAATTTTCTTGCAAAGGAACCTCATCAACTCCTCATTTCCGATTGAGCTGAAATTTGGATCATTGAAAGAGAAAGTCACTCAGACCTTAGAACCAAATTTTGAGCTGCTGAAGTTGATTGCATTGGATTACAGCGCTTTTTGAAGCGATTCCAATGCGGTGGAGAAAAATCGACTTTCGCTGGAGGCTTCAGATCGCTTCGAAAATGGTCGCAATCGACTCGGGGGGTCGACTGTAGTACAAGAACAAAATTTCAGATTCTTACCCCAAAATTTACTCTTTTTAAAAAATTGATTTACCAATGGGCTATTTTTGCCATTTTCAAAAACTCGCCAAAAATCGAAAAATCAGCTTAGGCAGCTAAAAATTTGGTTCTGAGGTCTGGGTGACATACTCTTTTAGTGAGTAAAATTTCAGCTCAATCGGAGTTGATGAGTTGACCAAGGTTCTCTTGTTGGCAATTTTTTGTGATTTTGAGGAAGTGTTAAATTTTCATTTTATGTGGTGGGGGAGGGGGTACATTTTCATTTTGAAAAAATTCTTCTGAAGTCCCCGTGAAAATTCTGCTTTTCAGTTTTGAGATTTTGTAACACACCCATGAACACACCCTGTTCAAATTCACAATTTAATAATTTGTTTTAGTGTACTTAATAAACCTGTAAATCAAGAAGAGTTGCGAAAGAGTTGTAACTCATATTGTAATTCTTTTGAAGAAGAGTGCACTCTTCATTTTTCCCATTTTTTTATAAAAGAGTGCACTCAGAGTGAACTTGTAATTTCCTGTTTTCAAAAAACTCAGTGCTTAACCCTACCTATGCTATATAACTCCAACCTAACCTAACCTCTATTTTTTTTGTTTTCTTTTTTTTCAAGCGGACACCCAGTCCCAAAAGGATGGGCGAGTTTATTTATATTAATATGTAACAATTTATTCTTTACAAGGAGTTTTTAATAAATTGAATATATAGATAACAATATAAAATAAACAGAACATGGAGCTATACAAACCTAACCTAACCCATTTCAGCCTCCTTACAAAAAATTTCATTGGAAAAAATCAGTGATGGGCAGACCCGCTCCCAAAAAGTTTAGATCCAGATCCAGGTCACTTGAGTGATTTTTACTAGATCCAGATCAGATCAGATCCAACACAAAAGATCGGATCTAAAGATCCAAAGATCAAATCTTTGAATTTCAAGGATCTTTGATTTAAAATCCTCAAAATATGGACCTTTAGACTCAAGATCCAGATTTGAAGATCTGGAGATCATTTCTCCATTTTTTGTTTTAAATTCAAACTAAGCTTTGAACGAATACCCAAGGGTTAGGTAATAACTTGAAATTTGAAAAGTTGAAATGGATCTTTTTTTTGAAATTGAAAAGATCCAAAGGTCATAGATCAGATCTAAAAATTTCAAAGTATCGAATTATAGATCCGGATATTTAGATCCAAAGATCCTCGGATCTGCCCATCACTGGAAAAATTTTAGAAAAGGCCATACCTATTCATTAAAAAATGATCACGTCGTGAATAAAATTTTCATTAAATAACAATTCTTCATCGAATATTGGTAGATATGCACGAAACCCAACAATCCACCTTCACCATACCTACCTACACCCATTTTTCCACGGGGTCACACTTACGATGGACCAAAGTTGGTTTAAAATTGCATATAATACCTAATAGCACACGCGATTCTATCCAAATCGAGTACCTTTTGCCAACCCGAATCGAAAATTTCTCTCAGTTGGTTTATGATCGTCAGTCATATAACGCTAATGAGCATTTGATTCGCTAACACGCGAGCCGCAGCCGGGCGACAGGTAACACTTATCACAGGCTGCTATCAATTTCACCGGCAACGTTAAACGGTTATTAGCTTTTTTTTCACACGGTCACATTCTAAGAAGCTCGTAAAACGAGAATGCAAAGGGGGGAGAGAAAAAATAGAGAAGCCGATAGCGCAATTCGGTTGAACGGCGTACGGTAAACCGAACGATTCAATTTGGTCATTTTATGTCTTTACAAATGAGCCTCAGTCTGGTAAAGATTATCTGCTATGCACTCGGCTTGCTATGGAAACCGTGTACCGACTCGCCGCCTCTCATCCGTAGGTATAGTCGCGATTACCTCCAACAAGAATTTCCTGTTACTGAACCTATTAAAAATGCTACCACAGATCGACGACGACCGCCAGCATTTCGATATCATTAGAAAAATATAAAACAAATACCATTAAATGGATTTCGGGCTTTAATTAGACTATTCAAAAACCATCGCGTTGCTATACGTTATACCTTTCTATGTGATTTGGTGTTGTTCTTGCGTGTTCTATTCCTATATCGATTACTGATTAATATCGATAATTTTGGCCGCACACGTTTTATATAATAGTACCTGCGCATAAGGAAGGCCAGCACTTCGTTTTTTTTTTCTTTTTTAAATACCTTCCCACAGGCTTTCCAAAGTGCTCCTCGGTAATTTCGATCCAACTATTGACCGCGCGTAGTTATATGTAGAACGAAGAGTAGGTAGATAATCAGTTTTTTATAAGCGGTACACGAAATTTTTCGGTTTTTTATCACACATTTGCTGGAGAAAACTTCTATGGTGTTTTTTCATATAGATTAAAAACCAAACTCGAGAGTCGAAAAGTTTCCTTTTTTTTCCCGAAAAATATACGCAAGTGGGTGGTATCCTGAGATGAATTTTTCAACGTCAAAAACACAAGTAATCAACCCTTCACTTCACAACTTTTATGCGGTTAAAGTTTACAATGCTTAGGTAGGCAAGTTTACGATGAGTCATTTTCTTAAAGCGCTGGTTTTCAAATGTTCTCTTATCAGTGTCAGAATAATTTTCTTTCAAGGCCACGGCTAAATTTTCAAAAATTGTGGGTGAGTGATTGATGGCGTGTATAGAAAATACATGGCCGTCCAAATTATGCAATGAGATTTTTCTCAATTATCATTTTGATTTTAAATTATTTGCAAACGAAAAAAACATAAAAAATAGACATTGAAATTATAATGAACATAAGGAAACAGTTATACAAAAAGAAAATATCAAGTTGATAGTAAAAAGATGAATGAACGCGAGAAAAAGACGAACAGAGAATTTAGAATAGAAAAACCAAAATACCATTAATAGCCGAATATATTTAAAAACAAGAAAATTTAACTAATTTTAGCAACCAAGGATAAGTGAAAATAAATTAAGCGAATTTGACCGTTACAAATTGCCCCCTGGTCAATCACAATTGATCAAAGCAAACTTTGACCAATTGAGATTGGCCATAGCCGCAACGATCAAATTTGCCCTGGAAGAAAAAACGACAAAGAACGCGAAAGAAGACATGATTAATTAAGCAAAAGTGATACCGAATAAACCCTAGCACCAGACAAGTCATAAACACACTAACAAATCAAAATAATAGAAATTTAGAGAATAAATTTTTGGAACAAAATGCAAGAAAAATAATATGCAGAGAAAAGGACTTAAGACTAACATTTTTTGGAAAAAATTTGAATGAATCAAGATTACATCCATTACACCCCAACTTACATCCCTGTATCCATTGCCCATTTCGTTACCCTGCTCACATGATTTTTTTATTCATCTGCACAAATTCTACATGTCCAATGACTATCGCTATCGCCTCATCGACCCAGAACAGAACACCCTGTGGTTATGTCAACGTGCATGACATATTTACATTCTTCCTATACGTTTCGATTCCGAGACCGATCAAAGGTGTGAGTTATGAGTGGATTTACAAACGTCAGGCAATTAAGCTCGTTGTTAAATAAACAAATCCCGTGGTCAGATTCCGATAACCATCAAGCTGTGCGTGCGATGACTCGGCACAAAAAGCCAGAAGAAAATACCGCACAAGACCTTGCCGGTGCCTTATGAATGATGATACTTGTGGCGAGTTTGAAAGAGGGCACGACGCACGACGAGAGGCGATGGTAAAGTAAAATGCCGCCTCGACTTAGCCGGACAAGGAAACTGTCCTTTAGGTATGCTTTGGTCTTCCAAACCAAAGGGGGAAAATGATACTTGGAGTAGGTACGTCTCGAGTGGGCGGTGGGTATAAACCCAGACAGATTTGGCTTTTATTAAAACAAGGCGGTAATCCGTGTTTTGGTTTCATGAGAGAGAGCACACAGCGCAGGAAATCTGCATCGAAGCTATAGGTGTACATAGCGTAGAAAGTTTTCTCGAGGAAATTAAATTTAACGGGTGGCTTAAATTAATTTATCCGTTAATTACTATATAGGTAGAGGGTTTCGGGAACCGCGACAACAAGGCGAAGCTGAAGGCGCACTACGGAGGATGGCTTGTTTAGGAAACGGCCCGATTAAAAAGGGGGTATAGGAATTAATTAGTGTGAAGCTTAACGATTACTAACAAAAGCACGAGAGGTGGCAGCGTGTTCGGGTTCGATATGCTCGGGACTCTTTTTACCCCTCTTCCTCGCCGTCGATCCGGAGATGGAGATCGCCTCATCGACGTCGCCTGCTCGCTGCTCGGCTCCGTAACCCGCAACTATGCGTACCGGAGAAGCGTGTTAAAAAATGCCAGCACTTTGTTTCTAGTACCCAGTACTTTACACTTCATCTTCATTATAAAATAACGGTTAGAAACGTGAAACAGTGCATCGCTGAGGCTTTTTTTTACCCTAAAGGGTGTAAGTTATTTCATTTAAATGGAAACGCGTAATAATTTTTTGCACTGTTGTGCGGTGGTGAGTTTTTCACGGGTAATTTTGTTGCGCTTTTCAGACGCCATCGTATTTAAAAAAAAACAAAACAGTTTCCACCTCACTCCGCATTTCACATATGACAGATTTTTCACCTATTACCCTATCTCTGCCAATGCTGTATACGATCTCGTACACCACAAGGTACGTTACGAGTCGTTTTAACCATCAAACGAACCGCTAATTAAGCTAAATTGAGTTAATTTCGAGTCGTCGCGACGTCGCCACATACGCCGGCGATAATTCGCTTATACGAGTACCTATGTACCAAGTTCGCCATCGAATTGAGTGAAATAATAGCCCAGGTTGAAATGAAAAGTACTCGGGGGTGGTATACGCGATGCCGCCTTTATGTATATACGAATGTAGCATGCGTATTGTGCGTAGGACATGTACGGCCACAAGCACCAGCACTATGGGTCTTGCGTTGTTAGCAGCGTTTTTACTGATAAAGAAGAACACGACGAACAAGCAATTATTTACCGTACAAGCCGATAGCTATCTCTCTATATTTCGTCCGCCTCTGGTACCTCTACTCTTCTCCTGCCTTATGGACGGAGTGCACGGCGCACTATCACAATGTCATTTCGTATTATTGTCGTGTCTATATCGCGGCTCAGGCTGCGGCTTTGCAATATAATGGAGGGTAACTGTGTTCGCACACGGATAATAACATTTCCGATGACGAATGTCGATAAAAAATAATTGCTCGCGAATAATCATTTAGCGTCGAACACGAATTTTATTTTACTGTAACGCGTGTTGTATTTGTATTCGTAGACGACATACGTAGACCTATATACCTATACCTAGTACCTTTTATACCTCGAAGGCTTTCCCCGCTCGCCCGATGGCCCCGTGTAATTCGCATAAAACGTCGTGTTGCGAACGGAGAAAATTTCGAAATTTTTTCTGACGTAATGGATCGTCGACGACCACCCATAATGCGTTTAGAAGCGGCGTGTAGTTACACGTACTTAATGAGTCATTTTTTTGTTTATGTGAAATGAAAGCTAACGGAGGAGAGTGTACTTTGGAGATGAGATCGGTGGTGTTGAGGGAGGGGGTCCGAACCGAAGGATTTGAATGGTGGAAAAATTGCCTTTTCCTTATAATATTTTGTACCCCTGACGGATCAAATGACCAGAAAAGCTCAAAGTACAAAATTGAAACAATTTGTTTTAGTTTTAGCATAGAATATGCTTTTACGATGACCAAATCTGCGAAAAGGACATGAAATTCCATTACACTGACTTTCAGACTTTTTTGGACTCGGAAAAATTTTCAGATTTCCGCCGACTTTTTGGAGTTGGAAAATTTCAGAGATCATGAAAAACATGCTCTCAAAGAACTGCAAAAAATGCTTATCTAATGGTCAGTTCAGGGATGGTGTACTCAGGATGATTTCATGAGGAGGGTTTATGGCTGATTTTGAGTGGGCGAGGGTGTTTCAATTCACAATTTTCAATCAGAACAATCAAATATGGTATGGAAGAAGAAACGGAATAAGGAGACCTATCAATTTTAGATCATTTTTTTCTTCAAAGTCACATTCTGATGTCTTGATATCATTAAAATTGAAAACTTTTTTTCTAAATAAAATTTGGAATCTCATCTTGTTTCCATTAATATATTTCATAGGCAAAAAAATTATCGAAATGTCGGGGGAAATAGGGATTTGAAATGATACTTTTTCAAATTTCCCACCAATTAGTGGATCAGTGTTCACAATTAGAAATTGAAATTTCCTAACGTGGTTTTTTTGAGCCAAACTAAGGCTCCAACAAAAAAAATTCTAGGAATAAAAATTATAGAGCTTGAAATTCTCTTTCTGCTAGGAGGCTTAGTTTTCGAGATTTTTGTAGCCGACGTATTTTTTTCAATTTCAAAACCATCGACCTTCTTTTGGGCTAATCTGTTTGAGACGTAATAAGACATCCCAAATTGTTTTAAAAAATAGGTAAGTATAATAACAGACAGAATGAGGAGAAAAAAATTATTCAAGGGGTTTTAAAATTGGTTCAAAAAGCAATGACATTCAAAAATATTCTCCCTGACATCACAATTAACAATCACTACACCTCTATAATTCAGTGTACTCTGAAGGGCCGTCATTACGTAATTTTCACATTTCAATGACACAAACTACCAGGAGATGCCTAGAACTCACCTACTATTACATATTAGTCAAGTTAAGGTAATTTTTTCGCATATTTTCTGCAGAAATTCCCTTCATAGAAAATGAATATTCATATTCCGGACATGAAAGAAACATTTTTATACAAATTAACGTCGTTTAACAATTATTGAAATATTTCCTAGAAACGGATCATCTTGCAAAATTTTTAATCCTTTGAAATAAGATTAAGAAATTAGAGATAAGAAGTCTTTTTCATTGTTATATCATAGATCAAGATGAGCCAGCAAATTCCTTTTATTGTTTTTTCGACGATAGCTCAGCTTCTTGGAAATCTGTCTTACATGACAAAATTTGAAAAATTCCACTAGTCTGGTAAAAAAATACAAGGATTAATCATCTCAGACACACGGACTATTAGTTAATTAAAATAGCATTCGACTGTCTGGTAATAGTTCTCATGAAAGGTGGCGATTTCCGCCTAGGATCTACTCTGCTATACTTAGGTATACAATACACCAATGAATTCCGCGAATTAAGCACATAAAACTGCGATGGAATTTTATGCTAACCAGTGAAATGATGAGAAAATTTCTACCCACGATTAGCAGACGTCTGACAATGACATTATGCTATTGATAGAAATTCTTTAGCGATTAATTTGCCTACTCGTGTATCTACAGGACAATTACCCGATTAGAAGTACCTATACTTGCTCATATGAGATTTTCATCTACCAGCCTAGTATTTCTGACTCAGCGAATATTAATAAAATAATTGAAGAAATTCTTTTAGATGGGTAGTAATAACTGCCTTAAAGGACGAAAAATTTCCTGGTTCGAGAAATTCATAATTACCAATGCTCATAGACTTTATTATTATATAAAGCTGAATTCCAATGTTTATTCTTCGTGGATACATGAGGGTTGCAACTCTACAGACTGAGATCGTTCATTTAAAAAAATCAAACGAGACGATCCATAAAACTATCTTTATATTTCGCACCCTCCACAGAGGTAATTTTTTACCAACGAGACATAACACATATCGGATGTTTTTTTTTTTTCACGAATACGTGTACCTATTTAGATCTACAAATAGGTACATAACGCCAACACACCCCACCACCACCGCACAAATTCCAATTTCTGCGATGAAATTCCACACGTATAAATACGATACGAGTTGCGTGACAAACCCAATTCCCAATGATGAAGTTTGTCATTTATTTAGAAAAAGGAAGGTCTTTTGATCGGTTGAGCGTTTAGGTGAGGAGACAGCAGCTGTCGCGGTGGTACTGGTGCGTCAGTACCATCTAATTTGAATATATCTGCCAGCCCTTTCTGTGTCAACGTAAATTGCCGCCCATTATAATTTGCTTTTCCCTTTTCCTGACAGTACTTTAACTTATAGGTCTTACATATATACCAATTTAAAGTACCTCATCGTATTCACCTACCTAATTCGAATTGATTTTTTTTTATTCTTTATTATTTTTTTTGTACCGAAGTAGTCCCCGAGTAGCGTCGTTCTTCTTCCTTTGCCTACAAATGTATTGTTTTTTTTTCTAAATAAACGACAATGAGGATAGCAAAGATAGAAGATACAAAAAAATTTTTTTTTTAAATTTAACGCTTCAAGTATAAATTTTCAAGAAAGTATTCGTGGAGTTGGATTATATCAAATCGTTCAAGATTTTTTTTTTGAGAATTTATTTTCTTGATGAACTAAGCATCCGAAAAGAAAAATGTGGAGAAATAAAATTATAGAAGGTAAAATTTCCCTCTTGCATAGAGAACGAATTTTTTTATTCAAGAAAGCTCAATATTCTGAGTTTTGATGCTAAAAAAATTCAAAATGGTCCACATGTTTTTGAAAATTAAAAAAAAAAACTTTAACAGCAAAAATCTCGAAAACTAAGCCTTTTAGAAAAAAACTAATCCTTTACAATCAGAAAGAGAATTTTAAGCTCTAAAATTTTGATTCTTCGCATTTTTTTCGTATGACCTTTGGTTTGGTTAGAAAATCCATGTTTAAGGGAAATTTAGCCCATATACAAAGTCGATGATTTTGAAAATGGAAAAAAATTCTACAAACATGGAAAAAAAATGCAAATAATCAAAATTGTAGAGCTTGAAATTCTCTTTCTCCCAAGAGCTATTAATTTTTCTCTAGAAGGCTTGGTTTTCGAACTTTTTGCAATCAACGTTTTTTTCCAACATTTTCAAAACCGCTCACCTTCTATGTAAGTGGACGATTCTATAATGTCGAATATGTGATTGCATAGTGATTCATTCTTAGCTTTTCTTCCTAAATATCGATTTCCTGGGCGAACTAAGCATCCTATAGTAGAAAAGATGAGAACAGAAATTATATAGAGAATTGAATTTCCTCTTCAAATACCTAAAGAGATGCATTTTTCCAATGGTGTAGTCAGATAGGCAATCAATGGGAGTGGGAGGGGGTGAGGGGAGAAGTGTTCCGGAAAAAAAAGAATTTCATGTAAAATTTTTAAAAATAATTCGTTAGAGCGAAATTTTTTGCAAAAAAAGGGCATTTAATGGCTTAAATTTCATCATTTTTTTCTAATTTTTCATGGTTGAGAGAGAGCTCCAGATACCACTGCATTTTTCCCCTAGGAAGCTTAGTTTTTGCAATATTCGCTTTGAAATTTCGAAACTGAATTTCAATTTGAAAAAAATTGTTCTGAACAGAAAGAAAATTTCGCGTGCTACATTTTTTCCTCTTTTCTTTTGCTGGATGATTAGTTTGCCCAAAAAATCGAACAAGTCAGTCTTAAACGAGGATGCTTGATAGATTCTTCTTAAATGTTCAACTATTTTGAATCAAATCATTCGCGAATGATCAGTTGAATTGGAAATGGTGCAAATGATTCATGATCGTGATAAACGAATAACTGGACTTTATGATAGTTCGCACAATGGTCTTGGGATAGCCTGCGTCTTGTACTTGACAATATCGTACATAGTTATTATTTTTTTTGTTCAAAGGACATGACTTCTAATGGAAGAATTTTAAAAAAAGGAATTTTCTCTTCAAACAGAAATTGAAACAGAATAATTGAATTTCAAATCGGAAATTTCATAGAAAATTCTATTCTCGAGCACATGGGAAATGCTAATTTTCATTTTTTCATCCTTCTGAATATCCAATATTTTTCTTCGGTTCCTTCCAGATATATTTTTTAACAAATTGGAATGAATTTCAATTTCTTGCCATAGATGATTACCTACGAGATTAGTAATGCATCTTTTCGTCGTACAAAGTGTTTGTAGTGCTAAAAACGGAACAAAATGGTAAATTGGGTGCGAAATTTCTAAGAGAATTATGAACTTGAAGTACAAAATTTGAGTGAAGAAAAATTTTGAAAAATGGCTGTTGAATGTTTATTTTATTTAGCACCAAAATAATTCAAAAAATAGCCAATTTTGCCTTTTCAAAATAACACCAAATACGTATTTTGTGTCGAGGCGACAAATTACCAAAAAAAGCAATTTTTTCCTCCCAAGAATTTATTCTGGAATACCCCGTACACGCAAGATGAACTAATGATCCAAGGAGAGGGGAATTCGAAGTACAAAATCTAACTATATTACGTACGTTACCACATTAGTATATTTTTCAAAGGCTCTCTCTCGTACGTTAACTCACATATACGAAAATTTCCACACCATTACGAATTAGGTAACATATCCACGTACTCGTCGCATTCGTATAATTACCACGACCGTGTCAATTCTACATACACATTGGCGCGTTACTCAATTGTGACGAATTCTTTTCCATCGCATCGCATCGTCGCAAAAACAAAACAAAAAAAACCTGCTAATTATACCCAATACTAGAATGATGCCAGTAAACACATACCCAAACCACAGCCGTGAAACAGGTACCCGAGCACGTTAATCCACCCTGCTTATAATTACTGCATTCGGGCTAAAAATCAAATCACGTCACTCGCACATAAACAAAGCCTTCAATCAACTATTAAGCTACAGATGCGTGGTGGCGTTTGTTTCAGCAGCAGGCAAATCCAAAAAAAAAAGAAAAAACGCCAGAGAAACTACGAGTATGGTACAAATATCTGCATCACGCATATGACGTTCGTAATACACAGCACGTTATTGAAACCTCATCGCGAGATCAATATCCCATCAACGAGCATACGAAATCGCTGCTCTACCATATCGAACAAAAGAGCTTGCCCTCATCAAAGCTTTCGTAAATTTTCGCACTATTTCGACACACGCGCGAGCAAACACGCTCAGCATCGATAAAAAATTCAAATCGGTAACCATTTTGTACCATACGTGCTGCTCTGGTCTCATTCATGTAGCGAAAATAGCATGTAAATTTTAATGAACTAACATGTAACGTAACCAGAAACCTTACTGAATGTTTCGAGTCGATTAAAAGATTAATTTCGATTAAAACTTTTACATTGTACGAGTATATTTCGCTGCTAACATTGTTGCGAGAGGGAAAAAAAAGCAGGGCAATCTTTTCACGAGTACGAACTTCGACGTTACGAAACACTCTCTCGACTACGTGAAAATTTCGTATTTTTGGAGGGCACGTTGACGCCGTTGCGCTGTTGCAAATGCCTCTTCTGTTTGTATACGTGGCTTAGTTTATACCTTTAGCTACCTACCGCAAATTTACACTGTTAATTTACACCTTGTATACGTTTTGGCGCGGTTTAAATATACCAAGTGCGTACCTCCGCATGCTGCTCAATCCATCCGTGTAAATATATCGTGTACATGCATCGCGTATACCAACCTATACCTATACTTGGTAGAATATATTCGTCATAAACGTAATAAGCGGGGTTGCCAAAGGTTAACGTTTCCACACGTACGCAGCTTCATAGTCTTCACCCGTTTCGCGTTTATTTCTTCAAACGTAGTTCCTTTTTCTCTCTTCCACGCGTTGCTTTTGAAAAAAGCTATGTTCGTCTACTTTTTTTTTCAATTGCACGACCCCTCGCTAAATTAGACAGGCGAATAATGGCATTCCATCGTAGTTCCCATTATTAGCAATGGTTTTAACAACGAATTCCGCCCTCTAATTACGAATAAGTACACCTAGAATTCTCTTTTTCTTTCCGGCCTTTCTACATAATGCACTAACTTGTGCAGTTTAACGTTATATGCGATGTTGTCGCGTATCCTGCGAGATATCTTTTCATATGAATTTTTACCAAAACGAGGTTTTTCCTTATTAATCGACGAGTTCTATTTATCTCTTCCTCCCCCCTTTCATCGCTTAAATTATTCGGTTAACGAATTCTTCGCATTTATATGCCTACTCGATATCTTCACGTTTTATCGTATTTTTTTGTTTGTTAAAAAGGGTACATTTTTTGGTCGGTATGTTTTTAATGAGCATTGTATCTTTTTTTCCCTCCAGTCGTATCGATATTTTTCATCTTTTTGGTAAACTTGGGTATATTTTTTACACCTTTACAACATTCTTGAAACGTTTATACGAAACATATGTAGGTAGGTAGGTATAAGTAGGTGACAAATGGCTAATCAATGAAGTACCTAACCCTTTTTTCCCTGCGTATATGGTCTTTGTGTACTCGCAGTTTGTAAAAAAGGGTTGTTTTTAGCTCGACGCGAGAGTGAAAAAACCTCGCTGATACAAAAACACCATCGAGCCTGGTAAGTATACCATATTTAAGATAAGTATACGTTAAGGAATATTTCATCGGCGCGCGTGCACGCTTTTCTTTATAATTACATGGCATTTAAAATGGTGAAATATTATTTTAAATAATTTCCTCGTCAGCGTGTGTATGTATTGTCAACGATTCGGTGTAACTTTATATCTACAAAAACTGACGAGTTTTTTTCACCAGGTGAAAATTTCTACGATGTCGAATTAAAAATGAATGTTTTTTTTGTGACAACGACAGCATATGTAAATTCCACGATCAACAAACTTTTTGATATTTCAACACTTACGTGTTCGTTGGTACAAAAGCGAGGTAGTTTAAAAACCCCTAATTATCGAGTGAAAATTTTTTTGACCGTAGAATATAGCAGGCGACAGCATGATACCCACGTGTTGTATTATAAGGGTAGAAAATTTCAGAGACCGTTTTGCGTTGTGTGGTTTTAGCTAATTAATTATTGTCGCGAAATATTCGTCCTTGTCGCTGGGAAGTTTTTCGACGTTAAGAAGGTGAACTTTTTTCGTGCTTATTGACAGACTTTCGTTCCGTTGAGAATGGGTTTGATAGGTGGAGGTGGCGAAGAATGTGAGGGGATGTGTCCAGTATACGAAACTAATGGATATAATGGTGATGGAAATTTTGAAACATGAAGGATTCGTTATTATTATTATCGTTGTTTTTTTTTTGAAAGTGCTTTTCGTTAGACTTCAATTTTACTTTTATTGAAGGAAAGGAAGGCCAAACACCTCAAAAAATTCCCAAAATTTGGGGACTTGACAAAATTCCCAAACAAATATCAAATTATATGAGATACATCTACAGGAGAGCGCATGAGTTAGTTTCCCAATTTGCAACAATGTGTTTTCCTCCCATAAACATGGATTTTCTGGCCGAACTAAGGGTTCTACGAAAAAAATACTAAGAACCAAAGTTGTAGAGCTTGAAATTTTCTTTCCGCATTGAGCGATTAGTTTTTTCCCAGGAAGCTTGGTTCTCATAATTTTTGCAGTCAAAGTTGATAATATAAAAAAACTCAAAACTAATTTTGAACTTTTAACTAAAAAAATCATACAAATTAGGCCTCTTAGAAAAAAACTGATTGATTACTTTAGAACTAAAATTTCACCCTCTACAACTTTAGTTTTCATCATTTTTTTCATAGGGCCCCTAGTTCGGCCTGAAAATCCATATTTATATAAGAAAAATTGAGTACCAAATGAAATCTACTGATTTTTTTGAACTTGTACGCATCTTCCTACCAGATGCTGAGGTCTAATATTAACAACTCCATTTAGCTACCAAACTATGACCTGAAACATTTCAAAAATGTAGTCTCGTTCCACCTCAAACTGTTGTATTTAGCCGGTAGGGGCTTCTTCAGAGTAATTTGAATCACAGTTGCATCATAGATGGGATTCAGAGGAGGGAAATTGACTTATGCATTCTTCTGTATTCGAAGAAAAATTGATCAAATTTTGTATCAGAAATATGAGTATTTTTATCTATGTACCAGGATTCATTCAAATCTGTTCAAATCCAATCTAATTGGATCAATTTTTTTCAATATAAATTTGAACAGATTTAAATGAATTTAAGCATTGTATCGAAAAGAATTTTTTCATTGGTATTTTGAACTTATCTTTTACATCAAAAGTATGCATCTAAGTACCTATCGTTTTAAACATAGACAGAAGTAAGAAAAGCTGGGGGGCTTAGACCCTTGACGGGGAATTAGCCCCCTAGAAAAATATTAAGCATAAAAAAATTAATTTAAACCTAAATTAGCCCTCTATGACAACTGAAATGTGGGAAAAAATTGTGAAATTTCAGCTCCAAAATGTCTTTTTGTAAAAATTTTCACCCTCAAGTATAATTCCTTCGATCTTTTGACAAAATGAAAAATATTTTTTCAGTTCTACATTCAATCACATTTTCCCCCTAAATACTACCCCTTGAAATGAAAGACATTCTGGCTGTTTTATTGATTGTTGATTTGTTTCTAACTTTTTTCATTCTTTGAAATTTCAATTTTTTAGTCGTTTAAGTATCTACCTTGATAAATTTAATTGTTTTTTGATTTTTTCCAACTTTTTCCCCCCTCTCCTTTTTATACTGAAAGGCTTTGATAAGTTCAGCCCTCCCCCTCACCCTATGAATAATGTCTGGTTCCGCCTATGAATTTAAAATTATTTACAAATAATTTCCAAAATTGACGAATTCTAAATCAATCACTTGAAATTATAGGTAGAGCTTATAGGATTAGCTATGTTTTCAGGTATTCATTATAAGAATCTTCCAATACTGAAAATAATTTGATTAAATACAATTTATGAGATTGTTTTTTCATAATATCAACTTCCTATAAATCAAGAATTGCTTTTTTTCAGCGACGTGAAAGATTTTTTCTACAAATAAGAAAATTCAGTCATTTAATTATCAAAATTTAAAATTTCTGGAATACATTTTTTATAGCTATACTAAATCAATCAGCGAACTCTATAATATAAAAAAAATTTCTCAACTTTCAATAATTTTGAAAAATTTCGGTCGAAAAATGTTATTACTTTGTTCTATCACCTTCTTCCTTCGACTCAGTTCGACTCTCAATGGTTTGCTAAATTATCAGAAATTTTACAAACCCTCTAGATTGCTAGTTAAAAATCACCTTCGAGACGATATGTCATCTGAATTGTCAATTGGCAACAAAAACTGGTGGGTATAAAAATTGATAATTTTCGACACCTTCGCTTCTCTGTCAGCTAATTTTTCAAATAGAATATCTACAGATTGTTTTCACGCTAAGACCATTATGTAACTTGGAATTCCCAATACTACGCAAAAAAGATGATGGAAGTGTTCCAGAGAATACCATATTTCTATAATATTATGATACTTCCTACAAAAACAATTTTCTCTAGGCAATACGTTAAAAAATTCGAAAAAAAATGGAAAATTTTTTCAAAAATTATACGACAAACCCCACATTGGTTATTTTATACGCTCAAACCCAGCGATGTTGAATGGTTGAAAAAAAAACCTCGAACATTCGGACATATTAATAAAATAGCCTTAAAATTTGCATTAAAACGACAACATTATACGAATACCTACTACCTCGTACCTAGGCAAGTATATTATTCGCTCCATCTATTTTATAGCTTTTCTGCACCTTTTATTACTATTTTGTTCCAATTATTCATATCTTATCATCGCGGTTTCGGCACCTTCTACCGTGTACATGCCGCATCTGCGCTGTCATTTGGACGAATGTACCGGCACATAAAATTTATATGTGTACTTTCGACTATACGATAGGAATTATTTCGTTGTAAATTATCGAATTAGAATAATCGTGTTAATATTATATCATCGCGACGTTTGATTTATTCCTGCGTCGAATCTTCAACTCTTATGGCGAAGTTCCAAGCTTATACTAATCGTTTAAGAAAACCGTGGTGCTGACGATGTTCGTTCTTCGTCGATGCATATTAGATATATAGTAGATACGTACATACGTATGCGAGCGTACAAACGATAATTACACATTATGTAAGCCACAATGCCAAAATTATGACAATTCGATGGATGGGCGAAGTATACGTAAGTATAATACTTAGTTATACAATCTGTACATGCGGATAATAGATATTACAGATGATATGTTGCCAAGACAATAAATACACTGTACTAAATCGCCTCTATTAAGTACCTACACCTATATTGCGAACGTTCCATGGTGGGTTTTTTTCAGTAATTCGTCCAGTAATTGAAAATTAACTACCTTAGTCCATTTGTTGTGACAATTATTAAAGTGTCGAATTAATTTTCAAACACCCTTGATATTTTCTTCTACATCTATTCGATAGATATATGGAAGAGATGGCCCAGTTTTGGTAATAGGAACATGAGTATATTTTGATACATTTCCAATAAATCTTTCACAAGTCGAACTTGCAACATATCTACTCTTCCACACGTAAAATTCCATCTCATCACAGATAGATACAAATACCCATCCAGAGGATAAAAAAATCGCATTTATCCCTTGAAAATTTCCACCTTCTTGCCAGCTCTGTCTCATATTACCCATTTGTGGTAAGACTGGTTTTACAGCGCCAGTTACCGCCACCACGACTGACGCAGACTCTTGAAAAAAAAAGACAATAAGTCTCATCGAATCTTATTCATAGGTACGTACAGCGAAGAATGCCAGCAGTCTCAATTTCTCCTTATAACAAAGACCGAATTGAGAAATATGGCAAACTGTCGGCCAGTCGAGATTTGTGGTTGGACTGCGTGTATCGAAGATGTCACTATACAACGTGTACGAGAGTGTAACGCTCGATAACCACACAAATGCAACTTCACTTCTCATGCATAGAAGAAATTATGTAAGTAGGAGATAAAATACAGAGTGATCAAAAAGTGCTTCAAAGGACTAATCAAATTATCAAAAAATCATATTAATTTAAAAATGATCAATTGTTTCTAAATTCTAAGCAAAAATGATTGGCTATCGTTCAGAATACCATAGAGCTTGAAAGTACGTGCCTGCAGAGTTTGTGGGTCGAACAACATGAATATCATATAAACAAAAATCCCAATACATCTGCGCATGCGCGTCGTCACGTTGCGCATGCGCTAGAATTCAAACGTGGCAACTGCAAAACAACGCGTACAAGGTGTCTAACAAAATTTCCAAATCAAAATTCAGCATTTTTTCAGCAATTTTGCTGAACTTTTTCTGAATTTTGTAACGATTTCAGCAAAATGTTTCTCACTCCCCCTCCGAAGAATAACTTAAGACTGGTTGAATTCATGAGTGCATTGTTGAACAGTCATTTGTAGGGAAGGGGAGGCGAGAAAGGATGTGGCAACAATTATTGCATGCAGAAAAAGGCATTCAAAAGCTGAAATTTCTTCAAATGATAAAATGAAAAAAAAACTAATTTTTAATGAACTTTGAACAAAAAATGCAAGATTTTTGAGCCTACTTCGGCATTTTTTCGATTTTCAGCACCACTTTGTCAAATGGAGGACTTTTTCAACACTTTCAGCACCTGTTAGACACCTACACTTTAGATTATGCATTATTGTTTTTGGTTCGGTTTTGAGGAAATTTTTTGACGATGGAATAATATAGAAGAGAAATCGTCAGTTAGGAGTTTCGATTGCCTATTGGCTTCAGCAGACTTCCTTTTGTGGATATTGAAAAAAAAATCATTCGAAACCAGAGCTGGTGTTTTAACCAATTTTTTTAAAAAGTTTTAAACTTTTTTTTTGTTTTCAACAGTTTTTTTTGTTGTTGTTAAGGTGTTTTAATCTTTGTTTTCCCTATTTAATGTAAGAAAAATTGAAAAATAATGGAAAAATCAGCTATAAAATTTTAAAGACGCTGATTTGTGCTGAAATGTTCTCTTCCCCAATCCCAATGTTCTCCCCACACCTTCCCCACTCACCCTGTGTGAAAAATACCCCATTAATATTTTTTTTCATTTTTTAAAAAATCACGAAAAAAATGAGAAAAAAAAACAATGTTCAAAACTTTTTTTTGGTTTCAAACACCAGTTGTTTTTTTTTTGATCCTTAAAACAACCAATCCTGTTTGAAACTACTTCGGTTGCAATAGATGAATCAAAAACAGCAGTAAAGGATCCAAATCTCCAATAGTGAAGTTTGCCGAGTATAACTGAATATTTAAATCAAAAATTTTCTATTCAATTTTCTATTTTTTTACTAAGTAGAAGCACTTTGATTCTGGTTAACCTGAACATTTTTCTTTTTAAATTTTTTGTATTTTCAATCGTATCTTTGAATATTTAGCACATTCGTTAAATTATTCCAGTTTTCAAGATTTTCTAATCATTACTTCATTCAAAAAATATATTTTCCCGATTTTTAAAATTTTTGTTTTTTTTTTCATCACGTTTTTCTGTTTTCAGTTTATTGATTTGTAGTCTTTTAAAGAATATATAGGTACTTTTTTTCAAGCAATTTTTAGATTTATGTGTTCTCAAAATTTTTCAAAGATATTCTTTTTTTCACTGCCAAAGCTATTTTCATGATTTTATTTCGCATATTTTGATAGAAGTTTTAAACATCAATTTGCCATACCTTTATAGGTATTATGTATTAATACTTGGAAATTCTAATGATTATTTTGTCCATTGCACTTTTTAATTTTTCATCTTGATCAACAGAGATGGATTAATAATTTATTATGGGGACCATTAATCCTCTCTCCCAGCTCTATAAAATCAAAAATGATGTCTGCAATAGGTATTTGTAGGTAAGCTTATCCATAACACATATCGATCATAAATTTTTCGTACTTGGCTAAATTGATCACCAAAAGTTATAAATAAAATATCTCCGAAAGTAAGCAACTTAAAATAGGTTTATCTACTTTCGCAATTTTGAACACGATTATATCAGGGAATCAGGGATAAACCAAATTTGACATTTGGGGGGAGGAGTTACGAATTAAATAATTTTCGATGAATTTTCCGATTTGAATGCAATCTTGCTAAATTTATTCCACTCGAAATGCAAAATTTTCCAAATTTCCTTTTGAAAAAAGTAAACAATTTTGCAAAATTTCCAACTCAGACGAAATTTTTTCAACTAAAAATGAAATTTTATAATTCCCAAGGACGATTTAATTCATTTTATAATTTTCTTTACACAACAAATTAATCTTGAATCGAGATTTGAAATTCTCAAAATACTTATTATCTCAAATCTTAATTCCGTACATCTTGATCAATACAAACAAAGTATCGATTAGATACTAATCGTGTTTTTCACCATACAACTATTCGATATGATAAATCCTCAATCGTCTAATAAATTCTAGATAACCCTAAATCAAAATTTCTCGATACATCTTCGTGATAAAAATAAACCGAATATAATTCATAATAATCCTGCTGGTATTGAGGTATGCTGCAATCATCGACCATTCCACATACACATATCTTTTGTACGAGACTAATTTACATCGTATCGAAGCCATCGATCATCTCGGATATAATTCAGCGCCAGAAAGGCCTATACGTTACACATCGATATCTTAATCTCCAATACATCACAACTTTTATCACATCGGCATCATTTCACGAGTCTCGGTTCGCGATCCAGCACATAAGATGAAGGAAACGATCAAAATAAACCATCTTGACAATAAGACGAAGACACGGACTGTTTAACCTTTTTCTCTGTTTTGCTCTGCAGTCGACACTCGACTCGGGGCAATAGCCCGATTTTTCATACGATGCCGGGCGATCAAACGATCGCATCCCATCGCATGTAAACCATCATTCGATCATTAATTCAGCATAATAATTATCCCATACCAATCAAACGTACAACACCTCTTGCTAACGAACCAACGTTTTCAACTTGACTAATTAATAAAAATCCCGAGAGTTTACGCGTACTGCGGCGGCGCGTACAGCGCAAAATATGTTGTTTTTGTCGTAATTATATACGCGTCGCGTCGTCTTCTCTTTATAAGCTCGCTGCAGCTTCCCAGCTTCATCGATATACATTATTCTTATATTTCGAATCGGCAAAACGACGCGTTTAATAACACCGCAGACAAGATTCGCGTCGACGTTTATTTTACAATTACCAGATCTTTCCAATACAAGCATCGAGAGTACATGAGATTTTCGTAACTGGTCTGTGTTTATCATTATCGCAGAATGTTTCGTTTATTTGGGTGTTATTTCTTACCAATATGAATCTGCATGGATGTTCCGTCTGGCAGAACATTACGAATCATAGATAGGTATAATTCAAACATCGTTATTCCAACAACCAACTATTCTATTGCTTTTTGCGCCATCAGTATGCCCAGTACCTGGCACTCACGCTATCTACGACTACTACGAAGCTTAAATAACGTAGGCATACATGTGTTCGTGTACCTTTGAAAAGAAATTATCGTATATTTTTTTCTTTTTCGAGTTTTTCTAGTTTTTAAATCGTTTCCTAAATTATACCAACTGGTGGCAATATTTCGTTGTTGCGAAGAAGCTCTCGCCTCGCTGTAGCACAATTACTTACACCTATATAAGTATATACGTATGTGTAGTTAGCGCTGTGTCACGAGCTCTTAAAACGCGTCTGCGTCTGGTTTATGTCTAAGCGAGAAGCATAATGTTACATGAAATTTGACAGCTTTATTACGCATCGTTGTATTAATTAAACGAAAACCTTTCAACCCATTAATGCATTCGTTGATGCTTTGACGCGCGCTAAATCAAAAGAAAAGAACCGCCGAAGAATTATTATCGAACGGCGAACAATTCCAACTTTTTTTTCAAAAACAAATACGATTTTTGTACGAATCGATTTGATTGCGTAATTTATTAATAAATACGTCGAAAATTGCGATGGGCAGGAATTATAAAACAGGTTTTCAAAATAGGTAGGTAGATATTTTATTTATACGATGGATAACATTGGAAAAAAATTATTTTAGGTGAATTTTATTCGATATATCAAGATCAGAAATTATATTGGATATTTAAAGGTCTAAAATCATTTTTAAGGTATGTTAAATCCAAAAAAGCAGCAATTTCCAGATGGTGAGGATTTAAAACTACACAGCAATTTGAACAATTTGGAAGGTTATCGATTTTAAAATTGATATAATCGCCCAAGTTGAGTATGACGCATCCCATTCAAAGTCATAGTAAGAACCTACATAAATAAGTAATTTTTAATACTTTCGAAATTCTTTGTTTTGTTGATGTTTCTGAGTCAATTACTTATAGTTTCAGAAAGACTATTCAATTCGGAGATTGGTTTAAAAAACAACCATGGTCAAAAATTACAAAAAAAAAATAATAATTTTTGAAAGAAAATTTTACGAGAAAAACGATTGTGAGTTGTGACACTCAATTCTTCATCAGTTTTTTTTTCAGTTTTAAAAGTGCTTAGCCTTAGGTACATCAAAACATTCATACAGTCATAACGTTTTTTTTTTAAAACTTGCACTTTTTCTCCAAATTTGAAAAAAAAATCAGAACATTTTCTGATACGAGGGTTAGTATGTCAAAGGTGAAAAATCGACACCTGCTGAATCGAGTTTTCACTTCCTGAATATGATTTGAGTATTTCGTTTTGGTCTCCTGGTTCCTGGTAAAATATTAATTCGTGACTTTATGATTGTTTTTTAAACCAACTCCTCAATTATTCCACTTCCAAAATTGAAGTGGATGTTAAAAAATTTTATAATCTTATCAGGTAATTGATCTCTTTTGAGACAGAAATATATCCTCCAACTTTGATACCATGAACTATAATACACAGAGATAGTTTCAACTGAAGTCTGAAGGGTACCAGACCCCCAATGTTTCGAAAAAATTGCATAAATTGGGCAAATGTTGGAAAAATTGGTCAAAAGTTGGCAAATGTTGGCAAAATTTGAGAAAATTTGGACAGCTTTTCAAAATCTGGAAATTGGTACATACAAATATCTACATTTTTTTTTCAACGAAATGAGGAGTATTTTTTTTAAATTTACATCAAATCACATTTTTTATCGTCATCCTCTTCCCCTTAATTAACTAGGCCAATTTTAATTACATTTTCTAAATGCCTTTTACTTCTCGATAAGAGTTAGTAAAATTGTCAAAAAAAGTTGGAAAAATTTAACAGAAAATTTGACATATTTGAAGCCTCAGCCCCCCAATAATCCCTAAATCCATCACTGGTCATAATACATTATCTATCCAAATGAGAAGGGGATCTATCTTTTAATTCGAAAAATTGCTAACTTATTTAAAGTTGTTGATTTGGCGACAATTTTGCCATCGTCAATTAATTGTTTACAAATATAGTCAGCCTCTAAATGAAAAGATGAAAATATTGGCAATTTTAGGCACATTTTTCTAAAAAAAATGATAGGAGCATTAATGCGAATCTTATGTGAAAAAAATAATCATTAATCTACTTACAACAATTTTTTCAATTGACAAAAAATAAAAAATTTCAAAAATTAGTTATGATGGATTTTTTTTTAATCTCAAAAATAGTAAACAGTGTGTTACTTTCTTGACTGCAGTCTCAAAAATTCTCTTTTACATTATACCTGCCAGAATATTGGCCCAATTCAATTATTTTCATCATTATTATCAACTTATATATTATAAAATTTTAATCTATATCAAGTTTTTCCTCATTGTATGATTAATTTATTTCAAGAGTGAGGGCTGATGGGGGCATACTGCTTTTAGGACCTCAAAATTTTGGTTTCAAGGCGACAACTGGGGTGCTTTTTTCAGTATCGTTTAAAATCAAGCGAAAGTCATAAATTTCACCAAAAAAAATTTAAAAACAGAATATTCGAACCTATTGTTCATTGCTTAAAAATCATTTATCCAGATTTCATGACTATGGATTATGCTCAAGAAATTTTCGAAAACAGTAATAAAAATATCCTAAAAAATTACGAAAAAAATTAATTGACTTCTGTCTGAACATACAAGCACCTACATTTATCGTATAATTAATTGTCTTCGAAGGCATGTAAATGTTCATTCTTTTTCAACAATGTGTTTTTTTCATAAGACAGCACGTTTTTGTTTCTCCCAATAGAAAGGAAAAAAAATGTATTGTTAAGGATTGTCAACTGCAGACCGAAATTTTCGTAGCTCGTTGTACAAATAATTTTTTTGTGTCTAATAATTTTTGTTAGATAAAACGAAAAATATAAAGAAATATTTTCAGGGCAAAGGCAAAAGATATAGGAGAGTGAGGATCTTTTGGACATTGTATATAAGATCGAAGTCTGTCTTTTGATTTTAATCTGCTGTTTGTATCGGTGAAATGAAATATTATTTAATTGTGCTTACAAATTTGAATTGATTTTTCAAAATTTTTGTCTAAATATTATTGTTTTACTTTTTATTTTTATTTTCAAAATGATGCTCGAATATTGTTAAATTAATATCCAAAGGGGCAGATAGGCCAAGAGGAAAATTATTTTTTACTTGGACCCGGAAATCCTGTATATAATTTTACGAATTCCAAAACCATTTTTTTCTTCTTCAAATTTCAGTACAATACTCGAATAAGTGAAAGTAAAAAGTAGTCCAAGTATATGCAAAACTGGCCTTATGAAAACTAACAAAAAATTAAGTCATTTCTACCCCATCTACCTTTTTTCAATCCGTTTCAGGAGCAATCTAAATTAAAATTGAAAAAACATTCAATTTTTTGCAGTACAAAAAAATTTTGAGCAATTTTAATTTTTTTTAGATAGGCAGGCATTATTTTTCCACAAAAAAAAACATTCGCCCAATTTATCATTTTATAATAGGTACACAAAAATGAAACAACTCGATGAAATCGACATTTCATTCTAAACCACGTTGAAAACTCATTATCAAAATACAAATAATCCAAACACAGAAATAAAATAGTAGACCAAAATAACCGTTTGTAAACCTGCACACAGCGAGAACGCCAAATAAGCAAATTACATTCATAAAATGATAGCAATAATCAATATGAATGAAGGCCGGTTTATGCACACTTGAAATATATTTTCCAATGGTGTATATTTTATCATCGAGCTTATCTCGCATATTACAAATATAATATAACCAACGGTCGAGCTATACCTAATACCACAACGATATGAGTATAGATATTTTAATGCGAAATACAAACCGGGTGGTTTTCATCCACTGCGGATAATTTTTATCAATTTAATCGCGCTGAATATATTAAGTGTAGATACATATATGTTTGTAAACGATAAACGAGAATGAAAAGATAAGGAATCGAATCAGTTCGTCGAAATAAATGAAACTTTTTTTTTCAATACTTCTATCACATCAGGCGTCGAGAAACCCGCGAAGAAGCGAAGGAAGGAAATGATATAAAAAACAGCGCGACTGCGATATTCAAATCCTGATGGTAATTTGTGATTTCGTTAATCTATATCAGAGCACGATAATACATACGAGCGTATATAACTCAATTAAGATATTAGAAAAAAATATCTACATAGATAATACGAGATTTCCAAGCTCCCAAGTGACGAGAAAAAATAGCTGCATTATATCTGCATAGATTATCGCACGTATGGCAATAACCTGCATAGCAGTAGTCTTATACAACAAAACACACACACTACGGAGACATTAACTCAGATAGCATTTAGTAAACCAAACTATCGCCGAAAATAGCTGGCATCGAGTCGAATACACGCGAACACACTATAACAATAGCATCAACAATCGAATAGGGCTATTATCTATTATTGATAAAGATAAATGATCACGTATAGGGTATTTGGTATACATGTGCACATCTTACCTGCCCGATTTCGTTATCACCATTTCGGTTCCTAATTTATGAAACTTCTCCCACAGATCTTTTCCTTCGAGCGTAACCTTTGGATCATCGACGACGCCGTCGTCTTCCGGCTGCAGCGCCCTCAAAGGTCTGACCATGCCGGGATGATGGTGATGATGTGCGGCTGCGGCTGCGGCTAACACCACATCTTCGGCGGTGGTATAAGGATGCGGAGGAGGCGGTAGTTTGGGTAATAGTCCGGGATAGCAACCCATCGGGGTGCCGCTGAGGGAGAACGGATATGCCGGATGCGGCACCGTCGTCGGTCCGGTCGGTCCGTTCGGGCTATTGGCGTTAGCAGTCAGCAAAGAACTCACGCTGAAATCGGTGGGTCGCTGGAGCAAAAACGGATGAAATGATGACTGCATTTTATGGGGGGACCCCGGCGAAGTTTCGGGGGCCCCTCTTGGCGAGGGCGGCGTCCTGGAGCACGTTACATCTCCTTGCTCGTACCTCATGGATAACAAAACCGAATGTTCTGCTCGTATCTCGGTGACCAAAATATATACGAGATTGCGGGTGACGAGCTCATTTAATGCGAATCACAGATCGGCATAGTTTTAGCGACACTTTCCCAAAAAAAGGCGAACACGACCAACGAAACACCATAAAACCAAGCAGCAGCAGAGACGTGCTTTATTTACTCGCCGACAATGTTGAAAATAATAGATTAAGAGAACCGTTCACTGATGCAGATATTTTTCATAAACAAATAATAACGAGATCGAACTATATACTTATATAAAGTAAACACCAACAGTAATAAAAGAGTGGAAAAAAAACTCGAAAAAGAACTTTCCAACACGATCGTATAAATATATCTTCGTATATTTAAATGCAAACTTTTTTAAATCGCGTTATTATACAACAATTATCGACGCATACACAGGGTCAACACGAGGTTCAACTAAATCCCTGTATAGGTATCCTCGAAGAACTAACGACGTCTCGAATACGACGACCAAAGAAAAAAAACGCAAATAAAAAAATATCAATACAAACAGAAAAAATATCGACGACGATAATAAATGAAAATCGCGTTAAAAAACGAAAAAAAATGAAGAGGAGACCGAAAAAAAAAAACAAATAAAATATTTAAATAACAACGAAGCAGAATGCGTCTGACACGGCGACGTTATTACGCGACTGACTAGCGCGACGAATGTGACAACACTGACGCCTCGTAGTTGACACCAGTCGTGGGAGACGTTGGGTGTTAATGAGCGTACCCGATTGGGCGTAAGGTCGACCAATAGAGAGGCGTTCGTTGTTCACGCTATGGTGTCCGCGCTAAGTGGGGGTGGGTGTACTTAACACTGGACACCGAAAGTGTCGTATTGGTGGGGATAAAAGTCTCGATAAAGTGGGGAAACCTTGGATAGGCGTTAAAAGGAGGTGACCGTCTTTGTCCATCGTCGCCGTCTAATCGGTTTTCACTGTACGGAGAACGGAACGAAACGGCGGCGGCGTTTTCTATCTCGCTCGGACGACGTATGCTATTCCTCTTATCTCTCTTTTCCGCGACCAGCGTACTACGGAGATGATGCTTTTCCTTGGCTGTGCCTGTGCTGTGCTCGGCGTGTCGTCGGCAGCGGCTCGGCTTACCGCGCCAAGCCGAACGCGATTCCCCTACGTCACTTGCGGGCGCGATTTTTTCTTTCCCTTTTAATCAGCCCGACGACTAGGACGAGGATGACTAAAACTCTCTCTCCGGTCATGGTACTATATGTATTCTCGCGTCGCGTCGCGTCGTCGTAACCGCACCGCGTAGCGCGTACGGATGCTTACTATTTTCACACCGATACCGCAGCACACACCGTATAGCCGACGTCGGTGTAGTAGCTGACGCTGTCGCAGAAATTCTGAAAATGTCGCTCTTGCCGGAATTTCGTTTCGACGCCGATTTAAATATTGCCACGATTTTGTCACATTCCTCTCTACTACCCTTCCACCCTTCTCCCCCGCCATCGAGGATATACTTATCTACGCGTGCACCTGTATTACGTATACTTTACCTATATGGGGGTTTGCAAAACTGCTGCTTTTTTCTTTTCGATTTTCCATATCTGTTTTTCGATTCCCCTTTTCTTTTTCGTATTATGGTTTTTTCGTTTTATTCTATGGGTTTGTATGGTACTTATTGCAAATATATCCTTCTATATAAAAAGGTAGGTTTTAAAGTTGAAAATTTTTTTCCCAATCTTCAAATTTCACAACTTGTATGCTATTGTTGAATCAGATTTAAAATTTTCTTACCCTCGAATCAAATAATTGGTGGAGCTTTGCTAAATTTTTTTTCAATAATGTGAAAAAATTGTTTCTTTTTTTTTGATATTTTTCTTTCCAATAGTTTTCTATGGGATAGAAAAATATTAAAAAAAAAAAATAGCACTCTCAGTGAAACAATAGAGTATAGTTGATAGTGTCTCAATAGATATTTTATCAGCTATGCTATATCATATAGTTACAAATTATAGCCAAATAACCAATAGCAAAACTTTTAGCCAATAACTGCCCGGTATCAAAACCGTTTTATCTGCTTTGTTGATGTAAATTCTAAAAAGAAAACTTGAAAAAATTGATAACATTTTCAGAAAGTAAAACACGTAAAACAATTTTAGAAAAAATTCAATGCAACATTTTTTACAATCTAGAAAATAATGAATAAATTTTAGAAAACATTTTCGAAGTATTTATGAGAAAAATTGAGTTTTTAAAACATTTCAGCACGTGTAAAATTTGAAACATTCATGGGGTTGAGAAAAAATTTGCAAAATTTTTATTCTGAAAATTTTGACAAAAAATTGTAATGAAAATCATAAGAAGACTTTTATAGTAATTCGAGCTAATTAATTTTAATGCACTCTTGGAAAATTTGAACAGTTTTGCCAAAATTTTTGAGGCACTTGAAATTAAGTAGAACTTTAGGCTTTAACAAATTTTTTCAACAACTTGAGCAAACATTTTTTTAAGATGACTTTTTATGAAAACTTTGGGACTTTTTATTTTAAAAAAACTTCTAAACTATTTTTCATGTGGAAAATGTAGTTAGGTATTTACCCTATCCATATGAGGGAATTCGACCTATAAATTGAATTACACCTTGTGGGTGCGTTTCATCAGTTGAATTTCAAAAGAAATGCAATCAGTTATTGCATTAAAAATTTTTATTTTCCTCCACACCTAAAAATACAAGAAAATATCTCATCTAAAACGTCATATATTTTCTAAATATCCATCATGAATGGAAATTTTTCTAGCTCTAATTGAAGGAAAGAAATAAGTGTTTGTATTGAATCCAGAAAACTAACAAAATTATTCTGAAAATGTGTCGTGTAAGCAGAAATTTTACCTCTTTTACAACTATTGGCACACAGAAATATTACAAGATATTTGACAATTTTTCTGAGATAATTGGCAATTTTTCAAGATTGTTGCTGTCACGCAATTTTTTCAACTTGCGAAAGCCGATAGCAACCATCCTGAAAAATATCCAAAAACTATCATCGTGTATACTAATCTTGATTATCTGCCTACATAATTTCATAAATCCTGCTTCTGAAATAGTGTTTCTCCAGAATGACCTTTTATCCAAATAACTGTTTTCTCGAATTCCATTTTCCCAAATATTATTCCTCCTGAATTTCTTCGTTTACTAAATGAAGTTTTAGCATAGGATATGTTTTCGCTATGGGGAGTGATCTCACCGAAAATTCCGTGACGAAATTGTGTAACGCTGACTTTTAGTCATAATGTCAGACTTTTTTGGACTTGAAAAAATTTCCAGATTTTCATTGACTTTTAGAAATTAGTCAGAGTTTTTTGGAATTGGTAAAAAAATTTTAAATCAGCAAAAGCATATCCCATGTTTTATAGTTTCATGGGTAGTATGGAAATGACGCTGACTTTTATAATTTATATACTTATATGTATACATCAAATTCGTTTATTCAAGTTATGACTTACCTATGAGATATGTGTTCAGAAGTAACCAGTTCGTCGCTGTTGTTTTGGTATACTCTTTCCGCACCATCTTATAATTCCTGAGCTGATATTCCGTTTTAGTTTCAACCACTTTTTCTATGGGGGCTACTTCAACACGCCGACCCATACTCAATTCGGATATCACAATTTCAATATCACCTCTTTTCTTGAACTTCAGTCAGAGCAACATAAAGGACTGAATTGATTGTAGCAACTTTCGGTTCTCAATTGTTACAACTGCTGTGCCTTCCCCATCATCAACTGAATACCTTCTCATGGAAATATTTTTCACAAGAACTGGTGTTTTAGAAGAAAACATTACGTAATTGTTTGGGGAAAACTCATTTGGGACAGCTGTTATTCGGAAATTCAGTGTTCTGGATGAGGGACTGAGGGTAATGGGGAAAATGGTTATTTGAGAAAAAAGTTATTCGAGAAAAACATTGTTTGGACTGGATTCGGGAAAATGTACCAAAATCATGAAATTTTCACATCCCAAAAAATCAGGAACATTTTTGGGAAAAATTGCAGACAAATTTGTATTCGTGGGAAATTGGCTGGATTCAGAAAAATGGGATGAAACAAGATGGCGGTAGCTTTTTTCTAATTTTGAAGTTCTTGAAGTCTTCTATTAGCAAATCTTGGACATTCCACTTTCCAGTAAGATGCAGTGAGTCACGCCTTTAAAGGATTTTCACAACGGCAGCCTGGGGCTATTCTATGCCCCGAAGCATCGTGCTCCATTGGATTCTTGCAGACCAGATAAAAGTTCAATTCATCGTCGAAGTCGATCTGTAATCTTGAGTATACATAAACTTGGAAAAAGAGTTCTAGTCCAGCAGCAAAAGCCTCAAAGGTTCATATTTTTTCAAGTTCATCCTTTACTTATTCAAGCCATTTTATTTTAAACTTTTTTTTCACTAAAGTTTTTAAAATAACTTTGTATTTCGTTGAATTACAAATTTTCATTTTGGGTAGAAAATTTTTTTTCAACCCTGCCTCAATCTATCCTCTTCAGTTCACTTAATCTATGCGCATCTATAAGTAAAAAATTGAGGGAAGAATAAAAATTGAAGAATACTTCACTTACTGACAAAACAGGAAAGTACGATGAGGTGGAGCTGGAAGTGTTTTTTTTTTTTTTGAAAAAGCGGCTAATTTTCAACTGCTTCACGCGTGAGGAGCGGACAAATTCAACTTCAAAACTGCTCCTGATTATGGTGCATAATCTATACCCAAAAAATCAGAATCATTCACAATCAAAACTTCAAAGTTAATTTTCAAATCTGACCTTTCGTTCAGGGATGGAAAACTGAAGTCTGAATTCTAAAATGATTTTAGTTTCAGTTTTGTTCCTAGTTTTCAGTTCTCATTTTTAATTTTCTTCTTATTTTTTTTGGTTAATTAATCTCTTTTTGAAAAAAGTAAACTCGCTTTTAAAGGTCAAACTGTATCATAAAAATTTATTTTCTAGTATGTAAGTAGTCCAAGTACTAACAACAGAATGAAAATTTTGAATTTTGATTGATTTAATTTTTTTATGAAAACAGAAAAAAAAACGAAAAATAGTATCTCTGAAAGAACTGAAATGGCATGTTAGTCGTTAGTTTTGGTTTAAATTTCAGTTGTTTCCATGTTTTTTTTTTAACTGCATCTCAGCGCGCATACTTAATATTTTCATAATTTTAAAATCCATACACCCATTTCTTGAACCCTGGCAATCATGCAATCCTCAACCTACAAATTTTATATAGCTGCATTGCAATCTGCAGTTATTTTTAATAATATTTGATTCAATTACCTACTTGTATTTGGTGGTTATAACCATCCAAACATTATACAGAATCACAGAGTAAGAGTGGTTCATTTTACATTCTACATTCAACAACATTCATTCAACATGAATATTCACCCAAACAGTCGAGCCATCATCAATGGCGGTCCTAATTACAAGTTTAACAATGTTGTACTATTCTTTGCAAGATTTTTTTTACATTAAAAAAAAAATCTGATTGATTACGAATTGCGTTTTCTTAATCTTGTAGACATCTATCAATGCGGCTTAGGTACTCAAATATATATTTTCTGTTCAAATATTTGCGTCAATCAGTTAAATTAGAAAGAATGCGTGTTTTTCAATCATTTCTAACGATTTTTATTACATAGAATTAGGTATAGGTATGGTAGATAGTAACTCTCATCTCAACTTTATAGATTATCAAGTAACTAAATAGATACTTAAATATTTCTCACGGATACCTTCAGTTTCCCTGTGATTTCATTCATCAATTCAATGCGCTTCAATTTGCCTATACCTACTTTAATAAAAAATATATATATTTCCAAAGTTAATTATTGTCTCATGATTCGGACTTGAACGAGAGTGAGATTTTCAGAAAAAGCATGTTATAAAATCCCCGTAATCTAAATTCAGTCACTCAGGTCGATTTTTTGATCATTAGCACACTTTGAAAACATATTTTAAAAATTATTGTCATTTTTCAATGAAGTTCAGAGCTTCAGATAATCTCACTTTTTCATCATTTCGACAATTTTATAGTTCACTTAACAAGATTTTTAATTTTGATGTTTTTTTTTCGTTAAAATTGAAAATCATCCCTACAAAAATGATTTAAAACATGATTTTGATAATTCTAATAATTTTTTTTTTGTAAATTATTTAATTATGCCATCTCTGATTTTAAATTAGAAAAATCCCAAAAAAATTGCACGTGAAATCAGAAAATCTGAAATTTTTCAATTAGAGTCAGAACTTGGATGTTTTTAGTTTCTTCTGCCTACTCCCACACATTGAAGCAACTTCAGGCCTTCCCTAAATGGGAGTGAAACTTATATGTACCTACCTATATGTCACCCTCCAGCAAGAAAAAATTCAGAAACTGGGCCTGAGGAGAAGATTTAATTTTTATGAGTTTTGCAACATCCGAAAAAATCTTAAAAATTCGCCATGTTGGTTAATTTTTATTTTTGGTAAAATCTAACGAAACATTGAAAAGTTACAAAAATGTCAAATCGGATCGACATTTCATTTGCTTGAAATTTCTATAACTTTTTAACTACCTTTTTCAAAAGTGACATCAATTGTAGTGATTAGGTGAAATAAATGTGAATTATTTCAACTACCTGTACTGACTTGTGAGAACAGAATCATACCTCAAATCGATAGGTATTTTTGAGGCTCCGAGCCAAAGGCAAACCGAAACTGTAACTCTGCGTTGGGACTACATGAAAGGGATATTCAACCTTCAGCAACTTCAAATACTTCTGCACAAGAGGAAACCCCCCCCATTACGTCAATACAAAACTAATTCCTAAAACATTAAAACCTCAAGGGTAATGCAACTTCTGACGTAAATTTTCTTCGACAATTTCCTTTAATTAGACCGGCTTTTAATTACTTCTTAGAATATGCCATAGAATCGTATAATACAGACCGCTTGCATAGGTATTAAAACTTTATACGTATATTTTGTATACGAGTATATTGCTGCAGTTTGCAAAAACTTGGTAAAACTGATATTATCTATACAAATTCACATGCATAGCGAACATTTTTGTTAAAACCCTCGACTTAGATCGTGGTCAAATATTGAACTTGTAATTACAGTCGTTCGCAGTGTTCATATCATAATTAAGATCGTCGCAAATTAGCAGGAAAAACGCGACAATTATCAAGCATATTATTTCACCACTTCGCATAGCGCCCGATCTTGATATTTCCACTCATTACGAATCCAATTAAAAAAAAACCATGTCGAAGCACCAATAGGAACAACTTTGGTCGACCTTTTTTTTCCTCTTTATAATTTTCCAAGCGATTATAATTTAGGGAAAAAATAAAATTAAAAAATTATCTTACATAAAGTAACAAGTTTGGCTTGCGTTTTTCTTATCTCAACGCTGCAAGAGTTTTTAATTATGTTAGACCGCAGAAAACTTGGCATAACAATACACGCATTCGATAAAATCAGGGAAATGAAAATTTGCTGCGTTGCGCTGGTGCCTGCGCGGAGAAAACACTACTGCAATTTCGACACCGCTCCGACTAATTAAAGTAACGAAAAATGCATGAGAATAAGACTACGAATATGTAGGTGAGTCTAGGTGGTAGGTACATCGTTCCATGCCGACAGCTACGTTATTCACAACTCTCTATTTAGGTACACTGAAGCAAAAGCAACCTCAAATACATTAAAAAAATGCAGTTCTCTGTGTTGCAATGGTCACATTAAGAAATGACAAAAACCCAGCAACTGCACAACGAACCTCTTTCAAACAAATCAAAATTACTACCTTGATATCGTTTACAATATATACTACCAAGAAGGGAAAAAAATCATAAAATGGTAGCTGTATTGAAAAGGGTGTTATCTAAATAGCCAGTTTTAAGGCGTATCGAAGGGTAGCTACGAGAGGCCACGGGTGCGAATCCCAGGTGTATTTGTATACATTTCTGTTGGTTTATTGTTAAAACCTAAAAATAGGCGTTCAAAACTACACTTTTTAATTTTATTGTACGTTTCGTTCAGCACGATTACGTAATAAGAACGCGAACAGGGGTTCTCGCAATTATCGATTAGTCGCATCGAACGCGGTGAAGTTTTTTTTTGCTGTAATGCGGATATAACTTTATCGATATTTAAGTACCTATGTCTATTGTAAGATTGGACTTGATTAGCCCGATGGGTATAGGCTGAAGGCACATGCTACGTAAAAAATATATCTTTAAGCGTTTTCATCGACAGTTTCGCTGCATCTTTTATAACCTATAGCACAAGATATCTTCTTTTTTTTTCCAAATATACTTTTTTTTTCATCTTCATCGCACATGCAGAGCTCATGTTACTTTAAATTTTATAATTAGAATTATTACAAAAAAAGAGCCCTAATTAAGTTTCAGATTATAAGCACAGATTGCGTAAAAGATAAATTATATAGGCGAGATCACCTGCATTTAATAAGCGGGTAAGTAATTTATGGTTTTTTTTTCTGACTTTTCTACACGTAGTATATCGGCAATTAAATTAAGAAATCAAATAAGTTACTCCGACATTTATTATACTTAGTACCTATTTACTTTTTTAGCTCTTAATAAATAATACTTGACGGTGAAAAGATCGAATAAACAATTTTTTATACTTTACTTCCTAAATAATTCTCCATCGGATACCATTCTTCTTTTCAAACAAACTTTCGTGACCTTTCTCAAGACTTTGTGGCTATTTCATGGTCTTTACGTCTTTTCCCCTCATACTCTCTAAGTATAGGTATTTTCTTTTCTTCATTTTAATTTTTCAAATGACCGAATAAAGCGACGAGGAAGGGGAAAACTTTTGAAAATGAGGTTTTCATCAGGAGTGATTTAAAAGTGATATTTTTCTGAAAATTTTTAGCTTTTTAAAATTGTTGTTTTTAGAGACTTTAAATTGTTGGGCAAAATTTTGAGCCTTAATTTTCAAAAAATCTCAAGTTATTTTTAGACTCCTAAAATGTTTATAAACGAAATTACCTATGGATTAGGTCAGGCGCAATTTTTTAAAATTTTAAAAATATTTTTACATTGATCTATTTTTTTGTCCAATTTTTTGTTCAAATTTTCGCCACTTTTTTCTCAACTTTTCAACATTTTATTGGACTTTTGAAAACTTGAATATATATTTTGCTAACCAAATACTTTTTAGACTTGGAAAAAAATTGAAGACAGTTGACTCTTTGGAGTGGAAAATTTTTAGAAATTCTTGATTTTTGGATTGTGAAAAACTTATATTTTGAAACTGTTCTGACTGAAAATGAAGATTTCTTTTAAAAAGCCATCACTTACACATATCTATATGATTTTTTCATTGGAGAACGGAGTTTCCCAAGTGAACTACAAAATTTTCCACTTGGGGTGCAGGGTGGGTCAAAAAATACGAAATCCCGTTTTTCAAGAGGCAATATCGCAGAAAAGTTGCGTCTTGGTGAGGCATTAAAAATGAAAAAAAAAGTAATGAAATCGATTGATAACTTCCGATATCGCGAGAGCCAATTCAATGTTTTAAAGGGTTTATTTGGTGACTAACTAGATCAGAAAATACGATTTTTTCAAAAAAGTCAGCATCCTGTATTTTTTTCAATTTTGCTCGATACGCAAAAATAATAGTTTTCTGGTAAAATTGAAAAAAAATATAAGATGCTGACTTTTTTTGAAAAAATCGTATTTTCTGATCTAATTAGTCACTAAAAAAATCCTAAAATCCGTTAGAATCATTTTCTACAATTTTTAAATTTTTTTATATCTATCAAATTTTTGTCAATTTTAGAAAAGTGAAGGCCTCGCGCTAATGAAAGATATCAATCGATTTCATTAGTTTAAAAAAAAATTGTGTCACCAAGACGAAGCTTTTCCGCGGTATTGCTTCTTGAAAATCGGATTTTCGTGTTTTTCAGCCCTCTCTATTGTACAGTCAAGTTCAAAAATTCGCTCAGCTATCACAAACAAATCCATAAAATGACAAAATCAACTCCGTTTGCAATTTTTCATTTTTTCTCCTGCAGTTAAAATACCTACCTATTCCATTTCATGTCTAATTCTTTTATCAAGCAATCATTTTTTAGATTCCTTATTTTCTTTCTTCAAATAAAATTTCATTCATTCATTCATTCATTCATTCATTCATTCTGAAAAATTGCCCACCCTGCCAAGCGCAAACTGCATATTTGATCTGATTAGAACAAGGAAGTATAATATCCTGTTTCAGGCCAGCTTTCCATCTCTTGAATAATTAAATACAACTCTGTGAAAAATTTTCAATACAAACCACCCCAATCCCCAATGAATTCATTCTGGCTACGCCACTGTACATATAAATTTCATAGTCTTGGAAATTTTGTTTAAATAGAAATCAGTTATATTGGTATAGGTATCAAAGCACGCGTTATTTTTTTGCCTTCCCAGTTACGCCTTTGGAACGCAATAATACCCATCGAATTGTAACAAAACCAGCTGCAAGTGGGTCCCTCTTAATAAAAAATTTATGTATCGAAGTACAGTCGGTCTAATATACCTAATAGTGGTACACCATGCATAAATGTACATAAAGGTATGATGTCTTGACCTCAAGTTAATCTATGTGCAGAGACGAATACACGAATGTAAAGGTGTACGACATGTACAGAGGTATATTCTTCGTATGGTTAGTAATCTGTCAGAAATTATAGTAATTACCGCTATTGATAATAGTTTGCAGTTCAATTACGTAACGTTTAGGTAAACACAAAATGATTTTCAAATGAGTTAATATCGCGAGCGAATCGAATTCAGCGAATTATTTTCATTTGCTAATGTTTGAATAAGTTGTATGTAGGTATACTATACGTAAACGTAGACTACACATGAAAAAGTAGATAGGTATGTTGACTCAATATCGGCGTAATACTTTATTCAGACACCGGTAATGAATACACTGGTTGGCATTTTTTTGCGGTCTGAAGGAAAATAGACTGAATAAACATTGGTCCGGTAAACACGACGAGTTTCGTAGTTCGTATACTTATAATAACAATAGGTATACCTGTGCTTGTAGTAAATTCAACAACAACGCAGCCCCTCATATAATACATACATATACGAAACTCATTATTATCAAAATCAAGTTCATAACGCAGATCGAATGACGCTCTATAAGGTGGAATCGGTTTTAAAAACGAAAGAAAATACTTTTTCGGTCGAAGATGGCAAAACGGTAGTGTGACATGACCACAATTCAAGCCTACCTACCTTACGATATAGGTAGAAAAACCGCCACTGTCACACTTTTCCACCTATATAGATAGACACTAGTTTTTAAAGAAATTGTATACTTGTCATCTGTTGTTAATCTTTTAACCAGTTTTAATATAAGCTCGAGACCGCAATGTACATGCAGAGGAATTAACCATGCAAAAAAATTGCTGCATAACTAAATGCAATGCAACGTGTTAGGTATGTGACTTTTTCCCTCACATAACAGGCTATCATCACTGATCCTTATACCACCTACTAGATCATGTATAATGGAATGGTGTTCCGTTCAAATTCATGAAGAGGAAAAAAAACTGCATAAAAGTTGAACCAAAATATCTACTGTATTCTGCTCTAGTTCGTTACAAGCAAGTAGGTAGACTTATCTACAATAAGATGTTTAAATATTGTAATTTTTTTTCTATTGAAAAACTCTTGAAATATAAATTAGGTAGTTGTTCTGCAGGACTGCAGGGACTTGATTTTTTTATGTTTAAAATAAGACTCGAAAAAACATTCTCAAAATTTTAATACATACATTTTGGCACCTCACCCAACAAATTTTAGAATACTCAAATTCAAAAATTGTCTTCAATTGTGTATTATTATTATTTAGGTACTTTTTCCTTTTTCCAAAGCTATTTGTTAGTCTACATGACCGACAACACTGATCCAAACTTGGATGCTGATGGCAAGATAGAATTGTTTCCTGAAGCAATCCCTGAAAATTGCATTGTACATAAATTCGAATGAAACAAATAAACGGTTGTTTTCAAACTTATGCGAGCAGTTATCCGAAATAATTAACGAATGCGAGGAGGTGAAGACGATATTGGTAGAAAATATCGGCAAATTGGAAGCTGCAAGCAAGTAGAACAAAAAATTGAAACAAGACTGCGCCACTGGAATTCGTCAATGTAAGAAAAAATGTGTGGTGAGTGCATCACACCCTTTGACTATACATATTACATGGACTGCTAGATTATATGACGAGTTTTGAAGCCAACCACGAAAAAGATGGGAACGAAGTGCGCAT